>JARJLF010000478.1:0-188132 GCA_029378395.1 Mycena leptocephala
TGGAACGGGAAAATTGTCTCGTCCGGTTGTCCATCAAATACACTGGCATTAATCTCGATGTCTTTGTAAAGTGGATTATGGGTTTTCAACCAGTTAAGTGCATTCAAAACCTTTTCCTTGCGAACAGTCAAGGGTTTAGCTTTCTTTTGAAGCCACTCTGAGGTTGGTGGATTGGATCCAACAAAAATTACACAAATGGGTGTAATGACTTCGTCTATGGATGGAGGAAGAATCTTCGCAATTGCCGAAGGCTGCTGTGGATATACAATTACATGACCGCGTACTCCACGCTGCGTTATTGGAGTGGAATAATCATCTTCCTCCTTCAGCTGAATGATCCAGCATTTTGCACGACATCTGGCAATCATGGCCTCCTCTATCACAGTGAGTTCCTGTAGTTCTGAAGGGACAGGGCCAAGGTAGTTATAATTGGCAAGAGAAAGTCTAGGAATTTTTCCCTGTTTGAGGGAAGAAGAACAAGTTTTACAAGCAAGAAGCACAGTTTCTCCTTCGTCGTCAGATCCAATGCCGGGATCAAACAGAACACCTTCAAATTCTCCATCAGAGTCAAAATTCCTGGGTTCATCGCATGGTAGAGGTGGAGGCACACAATTGGGGTCCAGCCAAGGAAGGGGAGCAGCAGCACGATCGCTTTCATATTCAAGCTCCTCACCTTCAATGCATGCTTGCTCTGAAGGCTGACCAAAGCATTGACACCAACGTCTTCATCAACATCCATTACATCCACGACAGTTGAAGACTGGCCTGGAATATTTTCACTGCCGCATTCATCATCGTTGCTCGTGTCCACATCCATATCATTGTCCGATTCGGAGTCGGAGTCCAATTCACCGTGCTTGAGAGCATCATAATCCGGTCGCCGCAACAGCCCGAGATCGAAGTCCTTGATTCTCATACGCTTCTGATCATGGAAGTCTTTCCTGAGCAACTTCCACATACAAAAGTGCCCAGTGATTCCGCTGATATAGCACTGTTAAATGCTGATACCAATGCACGTTTTTTAATAGTAGGCACCAAAGTCGGCCAATCCGATCTCAAAGCAGACAATTCTTGGTCTCGCCGGGTTTTACGCTCATGTGGAGAATCCAACTTCTTACCACGGCGTAATCGTTTCAAATATAGCCTCAAATGTTTTCTGAGTGCGGCAGTACCATCCGAAAGAGAAAAATCAACCTTATGCATTTGGAGAACCCGTCGGAGCGGACACTTTGACAACGTTTTGACTACACTGGCCAGTATATTGATTTGGGCCAGCTCTAAATCCAAAGTCACAGACGCACCAAGATCCATAGCAGGAATGTTATGCAGTTCGGCATTGTGCGCATCTGAGAGAGCCAAAAGCGAAGCACAACCGAGATTTCGAAAACCAGATCGATGGAGTCCACAGGAGCCACTGCCCAAATGTGCAGCCAGTATATTTCTACATTCTGGAACTTTCCGCGAGTTCAAGTCAATTCCATGTAATGCACCCAGAGAAATAAGAGCAGGTCGAGTAAAAGCTTCTACATGGTCGAAGACAGAATGCAATGGATGAGCTACAGAGTGATTTTCCAATAGATCAGCACGTCTGACGTAAAGTGTATGTTGCAGATCACAGGCAGGCGCCCTCAGCGTATCAGACAACACGGAAATGTGTCGCTCAGAAAGTCTAGATGCAGACAGTAGGATACTATAAGCCGTGTAACTCATATGGTGAACTGATATAAATTGTGCGCCAATGGACTTGCAGCCTTCATGAGGGAGAGCCGGACTTCCACTGGGTAAAACAGAAGCGCAGATACCAGACAATAAATGGAATGCCAGGGCCTGCCGAGCATCGGAGGTAGACAGATTGCGCGAAGGAATGCCATGAAGAGACAGATGAGAGTGAACACAATAAACATCTCCGACAAGGACGTTCTGGAGAGAGTCCGGAGATAAAAACAAGGTAGCCAAATCAACAGCATGATGAGTCGGCCCGGAAGCAGGCCGACGACGAGAGGGGCCTTCATTAGCCTGGGGGCGGGGAGACTCAGCGTGACTAGACTCAACAGGGGCACCAGAGAACTACAAGATTTCATTGTATTCAACAATATGGGCATCGTAGTTAATGGCATCACAGCATCTGTAGTGATATGTGTATTCTGTGTAGTGGTACGTGTATCAGGTGCATCGGGTGCGCGTGAAGATTGGGAATTGTGTGTGTATGCAGATTGGGAATCGTGCGCGTACGCAGATGGGGAATCGTGCGCGTACGCAGATTGGGAATCGTGCGCGAACGCAGATAGGTAATCGTGCGCGTACGCAATAAAAGAATATACCTCCAGCAGCCGAGGTAACGGTATGAGCTGTAGCAAGAGAGAGGCCAGGATGATGCATATCTGGACATTCAGTAGTTAAAGAGATGAAGGGGAGGAGGTTAAAAAGCACACACCACAAGGATCAATGGCATTCAAGTGATCAAGATAATTGGACGGGCGTAATCCGAGACTGATCAGCCACTCCCGCACACCGGCTTTCCAGTCCAAGCCCATGCAGACATCCGTAGCAAGAGTAGAAGAAACAGAGCAAGCCAATTCGATGGTGAAACTACCGTGAGGACCCCATTGATTGTAAAGCCAAAGCGCCGAGATGGGTGAGACGGGAGCCTGGTCCGGACAAACTCTGATGACAAGACAGTGACAGGGGAAGTAGCGGAGGTAGCGACACTGCAGTGTGAATTCCTGCGACCAAGATGGACATTGAGGGCAGAAGAGACAAGAGATGCAGAAGACGGGAGGATGAAGGTGAAAATTTCAAGGCCGATGAACAACACGGACAAAGGAAATCACGTGTATAACTGGCAAGGCCCTAAAAAGGATTTAACGAAAAGAAAATGTCAGCTCTGAGAATCGAAAACACGACGCGCAGCTCTCGAGATTATGAAAGCAAACCAAACACGAACAACTTTACAAAAATTTGGCGGAGAGGTGATTAGGCGCTATAAGACCCACTTGGATCTCAAATCACCTTGACCGAGCCCGTGACCACGCTGAATATTTTTTGGGCACAGAATGGAGAGCTTTCCCATCTGTGGCTTCACCCAGCGCAGCAGGAGCAAATCCAAAGAGATGGTTTTGCTCAGAATCGCGCTGGCTATCACCTCGCATTCAGACCTGAGAAAAAGAAATCTCCATACCTTCCGTAAACTCGTTGTTCAGACATTTGGACCACGCGAGTATAATCAATTCCCCCCCCCCCCCCCCCCCCCATACCGAGTCACGTTTTGAGGCCTGGTTACTTTTTGAGCACAGCCTCCCCGCAGAATGGAGAGCTTTCCCGCCTGTGACTTAACACCCAGCGCAGCAGGAGCAAATCCAAAGAGACGGTTTTGCTCAGAATCGTGCTGGCTATCACTGCACTTTCAGACCTGAGAAAAAGAAATCACCATACCCAAGTCACGTTTTGAGGCCTGTTGGATAATTTTTGTGTATCATTGTCCATTTCAAGCCGACCCACGAGAAGATCCTGTACACGCGAGGACGACTCGATTTCATTGTCAATCCAAGCCTCCATTGACATCTTGACATTTTTCATCACCGTTTCAACAGACTCGACAGTCCCCTCCAATGATATGTCAAACTGCACCGGAATGTGAAGGCGGGACAGCACAATTCGAAGGTCATTGAACCAGGAGATCTTTTGGGCCCGAGCCAGCGTCAGCGAATCCTGCAATGCACTCCAGGCAGGTCTCTTGTGGTTTAGAGTCAGAAGATTTGGGAGGCAGTCTTGAAAAAAGACTGAGCTCAACAGTGACTTGCACCACATCGCCCCCACACCCATGTCGTCGCACGCAGCGTGACAGCGAAGAAGACGGACGACGAGACGATGGAAGCTTGGATTGGGCCCGTCCAGACGCTGGTATTGCGGATGGAGCATGCAGGAATAGACCTGACGGCCTCGACTGACAATGTTCAACAGGCTGCCGCTTCAATCAAAGTCGATCAACTCATCCAGTACAATCAGGCCTCAACTGTGTGCTCTCCAAGTAGAAATCTATGCAACATATCTGCCTCTATCTGCATCGAACTCCAAATACGGGTTTTTCACTGGGCTTGGGCCCCGGCAAGAGGCAGGCGGATCACTAATCTCGCACACAGATCAACACACGTGATGAGGGCGCTGTCAGTGTCCGAGCCGTATTCGGAGAACGGGAATTGCCGACGCTATTGAATCGCACAGATGACTGCACCGCCTCCGAAATTATGGAGAGCTGCAAAGCCCTAGGCACAATGACGAAGGAACCAACGGGAAATCCGAAGCGACCTGTGGCTTAGGATTGCGCTGGCTACGGCCTCGCAATCAAGCGCGCAAAAGTAACTCCCATAATAAATCACGTTTTGACGGCGGGCACGGCGCTTTAAGCGTCCGAGCCGTGTTCGGAGAACGGGAATTGCCGACGCTATTGAATCACATATAACTGCACCGCCTCCGAAATTATGGAGAGCTGCAAAGCCCCAGGCTCAATGACGAAGGGACCAACGGGAAATCTGAAGCGACAGTGTTGCTCAGGTTTGCGCTGGCTACTGCCTCGCAATCAAGCGCACGGAATTAACTCTTCATAATAAGTCACGTTTTGACCGCGGGCAGGGCGCTGTCAGCGTCCGAGAGTCATAGTTCGATTCCTCTTGATTAAACTTATTGCTCGCTGTGGCCAAAAGTAACCGGAAATTTGGTTTTGAGATTTTCTGTCTCAGACTTTTCGCATTCCTGTGGTCAATTTATCAATCTATGGTTGATTTGGCATAGATTGACGCATTTGGACCTGAGGTGGAACCTCTCACATCTAATATATTATGAAATTTCTAAATTGATCGAAAATTGATGATGTTTCCCTCCTTCTGATTGTCTTGATGGTATTTCTGGGTACATCAAGAGCTGATAATTAACTGTGGACCTATAAAAATATGCACCCAAAATTTAGGGGGTTTATGTGCTTTCTAAATGGCTCCATGAATAAATAAAATAGGGAAACAATCGCCACCTTAATCAAAACTTGATTTAGATCCTCATTTTCACAACAACAACAGTGCAGTAGCTGATTTTTTTTGGTTGCACATGTTGAGGCGTGTTCCCCTTCAAATTGCAGAGAAAGAATCTGCCAAAGGATTGCTATATTCTGCCGAAAAGCGCCTACAGTATTGCAGTTACTCTTGGTCATACAATTTCGAAATTTGATAATATATTAGGTCTGAAAAATTGCACCTCAGGTCCAAGTGTATTAATCCATGCCAAATTAACCATAGATTGAGAATTTGGCTACAAGAATGCAAAAAGTTTGAAACAGAAGCCCTCAAAACCAAATTTCCAGTTACAATTCTCAACTTTTTCCCTTGGAAGTAGGCTCAAACGATTGGGAGAAATAGGGCACAGGGCTGAGCGGTGGGATTTACTGTTAGCACCTTGAGATCATTTTCTGGGTCAAATTCGACTGTTTTTGGCTAGAATGCCCCGCACAGTAGCTGTAGTGGTCGGGGTCCTCTAGATTTTTGATATGATGTTATTCTTTGTATTCCAAAAGGCGGAAAAACCCGGGGTAGTGAATATGTCGCCTGAATAAAATTTGTAGCTTGCACTGGATATTAGATAGGTTGCGCACGAGCCGCATGCGGGTTTTGTGCATTGTGCAAAGCCGCACGGCAAATTTGAAATCTGCGAGGTGTCAATCAACTATTGTAATATAAGTGTACCTGAAGTGAAGGAGAGGTGCTGTGGGGAGAGGGAATATCCTGGGCACCACCGCTGCTGCGTGGCATACATGAAAGTATGGGAAAAGTGAGCGATGTTTTTTGATGCCTGAAAAATCCGGCCTCCACGGGTGCCATCCAAAACACAACACTCCTGGGAGTGGAATATGAGATTCAGGAGGCATTAAATGGTACTTGATAGACAAGAACCAAGACCAGCGAAGAAAAGGCCGCAGCTTTGCACAATGCCCAAAAAGCCGCATGAAGCCGCATGCGGCTGTGCGGCTTTTGCGCAACCTATCTATTCTCTCTAGCAATGTGTTGCAATGGATTACATCGCGGGCAATAGGGTCACGCGGTTGAAAATGTAATGGATTGCATTGTTGGCAATACAGTCACATGTTTGGTAATATAAAGCACTTTTTGGGCTCTGGAAAGGTCAATATCGCGTCCGAGGGGAATCTGAATAGACCAAAATGACCGGATTGTCAGGGCTATCGATTGCTGGTACAATGGTTTGCAATGAGGGCAATACAGTCACGCATTTGAAAATGTAATGGATTGCGGTGCGGACAATGGGGTCACGCGGTTGAAAATGTAGCTGCAGAAAAATCATATCTCGACAATTTTCGGTACACCAGTTAGTGCTAGCTAAAATGGGTCAATGGAAATTATATCCGCCCAATTTTACATGCAAATTACAGGGTAAAATACATATTTTACATTATTACACACAGAACCCCTTCTGAGGTGACACGGATGGCGGACACATTTGAGGATATCTCGTGAAGTGATAGCCGATGTATACATGCTTTATAATACTTTTTACACCCCTAATGAGTCCTGAGGAAGAGCCATGGAAAATCTAACTGCCGGCGGCTCAACTGTTGTAATATTTTCTGTATTTGGGCATGCAGTTCTGACTCCACAAGCCCATTTTGCTTTTTCCTCGTTCAAAAGTGGAATGGGTACGGATTTCTCGCTCGAATTAGGGTCCTTACCATGGAATGAGTGCTTAGGGAGAGTCATGGAAAATTTGACCCCCTGCGGCTCAAGTGGTGTAATATTTTCTGTATTTGGGCATGCAGGTCTGACTCCACGAGAGTATTTTGCTTTGTACTCGTTCAGAAGTGAAATGGGTACGAATTTCTCGGTGGAATCAAGTTTGTGGGCATAGAATGAGTACTCTGAGAGACCCATAGAAAATTTAACCACCGGCGCCTCAAGTTGTGTAAAATTTCCTGTATTTGGGCAGTTCTGACTCCACAAGAGTATTTTGCTTTATCCTCGTTCAAAAGTGGAATGGGTACGAATTTCTCGGCGGAATCAAGTTCGTGGGCATGGAATGAGCACTCTGAGAGACTCACAGAAAATTTAACCACTGGTGACCCAAGTTCTGTAGAATTTTCTGTATTCGGTCAGTTCTGACTCCAAGTCGCGGCCCGCAGTTAAGGGTACGAACTTCTTTCCCGATATGAGTGGGAACCAATGTAATTTGAGGAGTGATTCCACAATTTTGTTGAGCTGCTGAAATAAAAGGTCACCATCCAATACGCCTACTTGCCGGGGATTTTTTTTAAAAAATAACCCACCACAAGAAGTCGAGTGCGAGACCAAACGATGTGTCATTGGCGCCAATATTTAAGGTTTGAATACACGCCTTGCATTCCGGATTTGAATGCCCCCGAGAAAGGGCAAAAAATGTATTTCAGCTACCCGCCGTTTCTGATGAACTCTCTTGATGCCCTCTTGTCCGTCATATCGCTGGCAGCGGGAAGGGCCCTCTTCATTGGAATTTAAATGGCTTGCCGGATGTCAAGGCATGCATTTCAAGATGTGTCAATGTTCGCAGTCCAAGTCACGCGGTTCAAAATGTGAACCATTGAAAAAGCAATAGCGTCACACGTTTCAGAATGCAAACCAGTAATAGTCGCATAAAATACTAGCCTCTCATATACAGACTCTTCAACGACGAAACTCGTACCTTGTTTGTTGAGGTCTATTACTTACCGCGGGGGTATGGGGTAATACTGTAACATTATTATTGCAGTTTTCGTCAAAAAATCCACCACCTTCTAGCGTAGAAGAAATACATATCCGCAGATATATTCACCCCGTTAGTCTCTCACATGTCAGACTCAAAAATTAAAAATCAAGATAGTCGAAATTTTTATTTGTATTGAGTCTCATCGAAGTTCTGGGTTCGAACCCGGACCTGGCAGAACGTGATCAACACGTGAGTGCACGGGACCTCTGTTGGGCCCAGTAAAAATTCCATACTTTCCAGCAGGTATCATTAAGGTTTATACATATCTGAGTAACCTCTTGGAGCGATAATAAACATCCTTTGGGCTCGTCAACGGTTTTCTCGCAAGAAAGTTGGTCACGGGCAGTCACGTTTTGATCACGTTCTGCCAGGTCAGGATTCGAACCCGGAACTTAGCACAGACTACACTACCGTCGGAGACGGTAAAAAAAGCACAGGTTACCACTTCTCAAATTATGCACCGGTTCACACCGAATGGAATGAAATACACAACCTCAGAGAACCATCATTTGAACGCACCTTTACCCAACCTTTACCATTCTCGAAAAATACACTACCTTCTCCAGCTGTAAGAAATACACTTCTTTCGAAAACACCTTGCTACCTGGTTGAAACCCATTTGATGGCCCATGAACACCAGGTGTAGCCTGCAATAGGAAATCCTGTTGGCCATTAGTAGATACCAATCCATCCCGATGAAGTGGCAGCAGAAGCAGGTCACGAAGAGGGTCAGATTATTGAAAATTCTCCTAAATCAAATTTAAGTGGGTGGCCGCCAGCACAAGTTCGCGGAGTGAATCCTTCGGGAAGGCAACTGGGTGTGTGTGTTGTTCATGTGGGATAACTCACCGGTGCATTCGTGCCCGATCACCACCAGTGACTTTTTCTCTCAGGATTCCGGATGTGTATATTTGCGGGAATGGTACCTATGTTTTTTTCCTGTCACTCCAACTGAGCTCGTGTGAAAAATAAGGGATGGGGAAGCGTGTGCATTTTGTGTAATTTCAGAGTGGTGTTGCTGATCGTGAAAAGGTGCTGACTTGTGCGTAGATGGCCAAATTGCCTGCAAGTGGTGTAATTTTCGACCCAAACCTGGAGTGGGGTACAAAATAATAATGTTACACTATTACAGCCATACGGGGTCCGATCAGGGTAGAATGTTTTATGTAAAATTTTTCCAAGTCAAAATGCTCGTCGAGAGTCAATGACTTCCCTGTCACCTGTGAGCCCGTTTGGAGGGGTTTTTTCACAGTTTTTTACATGCAGGTCGGATGGCCTCCATGTAAAATACGTATTTTGCCCTGGAATTTACATGTAAAATTGGGCAGATATAATTTACATTGACCCATTTTAGCCAGCACTACTATCCCCCCTAGAACTCGGACACTTAGGGAAAATCCATGAATAGCATTTTATCCACAGATCCTAGAGTCAGGCCCAATAGCCAGATCGTCAGAAATTCGTCTTTTACCTGGGTCTCATATTTTATGTTGGCAAAAACGGGCCAGAATTGGACAAACGGCACTGTTTTCCTGGCGCGGTCCGATGTCCGAGTTGTAGGTAACAGCCCGATTCAGCATTGATCTCGTTCTCATTCACTTGTTTCTCCACCAAATTCTTTGAAACTTGGTACACCTATTCCCCTAGATGTAATACACTCCCTGGACAACGAAAATATGCCATGGCCCCCTCGACACTCAAGATACATCAATTAGTTCCACCTGAGCATCATTTCTCGAGTTTTGGCTGGATGTCGATATCTAGAGCTTGTGTGAGGCTATGAGTGAGTCCGGGGTACTTTTCTCACTTCTTCTACGCCTATTTAACTCATTTATGCTGCAATTGACCGAAGATATTCCCTGCTAACACCTATTGCTGCCGGACCAAATAATCCAGTCGGACAGAAGGCTGCATCCTGGTGTTGGCTGGATGGCCGGCCGGTTTGGGCCACAATAATTGTTGGAAATACTCAAACCAACACTCTGAAGTACTTTGAAATACTTTCCGGCCCTGCTTTGACCTTCGTTGTCGAACATGGGCCTGACCTCAGATCGTGAGAAATGGTATTTCGTAAGTTATAGGGGAACCAGGTCATCCCTTGCCACAGAACTGGTAAACACCTTCCCTGGGAAATTGCACACTAGATCCAGCTCATTTCAGTATGCCGGTATAGCTTCAAGACATTGGGCATTTGAAGATTTCCCAAAATGGTAATACCTCCGGAATTGCATCGAACTATAGATTGTCTGCAGACGATTTCGGCCCGAAGGGTTGTTTGTAGTAGGTAGAAGACATCATCCCAAGTGTACCATACAAGAAATCAAGGAAAACGGCCCAAAAATGAGCAAGATATGTTCGTTTGTCCGAGTTGTAGGTGTGTCCGGGACGGCGGGTGGGTATAGTACTATCCTCCCCCCTAGATCCCGGACACTCAAAGAAAATCGATGAACGGCAATTTAGTAACGGTTGCTGGGCTCGGGACGAGTGAATAGATCGTTAGTAATCTATCCAATACCCCCGTCTCAAATTTTATCTGATGAGAAATGGTCAAGAATTTGGTAGACAGTGGGGTTTTTCTGGGTGTCCGAGTTGTAGGTAACACCTCAATTTCCTATTGCGGGCCCCACATACAACCCAATTCGCGTCGAAGTGCCTCCAAAATTTATAGGGTAGCGCCCCCCGATAGAGTCTATAGTACACATGAGGGATAGGTCGAGGCGACCACAAGATGGTCCATGGGCAACAATGAATTTCTTCCGATCATTTTTGCATCAAGTTGGCGGGCACGGCGTGATCTTTCGGTTCATTATGACAGCTACAGGAAATGTATGCCTCCGAATTTATATGGGTACTCTTACGATGTCGGGGTATGCTGTACAGGTATTTCCGAGGTAATATGACTTTAGGGAGAACGCCCAAGGGCGGAATATAGGTAAAATCAGCTAAAATGGCCACAGTTGTCAACTTTCTTCGGTAATATATATTGCAAGGGTATAGGGTTGCACGGGTTTTGCACCCTATATCTTTAGGCCACCTCCTCGGCTCACACCTCCCGATCCCTCATCTACAAGACCTCGTTCCCGCAAGTCCCTTTACCAGCACTCGGACTGTGACGACTTGAAGCCTACCACCAGACCGCGTACCAACCATCAATCGCTCTAATGTCAAGGCCCTCCTCAACAAACTCAAATCGCCCAAACCACCTCCTGCAACCGTTTGAATCAAGGCCGGCTCTGCTGTTCTGCATGCTCTCCTCAATGTCCTCCCCGGCTCCCTCGCAAACCCCCCATTACAGCAGCATTCAAGTCCACCCTCGTCCAGCCGCCGTCCGCATCAACCCTGGTGCTACACCTCATGTGCCCCTCCCTCCTCGTGCTCTGCTTTGTGTCTCAGTCGCCTCCGAACCAAGTACTCACATCCAATGTCAAAACCAGCGGTCCTGCAAACAATTGCTATTCAAGACCACTCCGTATACGGGTTACGGCCCGTAATTGTTACGGGCCGACAACTACGGGCCGTAACCGTCTCATTTTCTGGGCTATACATACAGGAAGGTTATGTTACGGATTCAGATGCCGTATAAAGCCGTATACGGCTGCCGATAACTCCGCCGAATCAGGGTGGGTGGGATCAAATATTGTAGATTCAAACATTTCAAGCCTGCCTGAGGCTCTCTTGAACCCGCACTTCAGCCCCGCACTTCAGCCCCGGCATGCTCAATCACGCGTTCTAAATCAGCTGTACTGTAACCGTAACCGTACGAGGCATTCTAGAGGGCTATACGGGACGGTACGGGTCTGCCGTACAGTTGCTCCAAATAAGTGACCGGTCATGTAATTCCGGCGGCTTTAACTGTTTATAGGAGATCAAGCCACACATGAAAATTACCGAGAGAGGTAGATAGATGTATATAACATTGCTAGTACTTTGTATGTCCACCGTTGAATGCAATAACAGCATCAACAATTCTCAGCATTCTATCAATCAAAGTGTCAGTGTCTGCTGATGGAATTCCATCCCACACCTCGAATATTGCCTGCTGCAGCTCTACATAATTTATAGGCTGGATAGAACGGGCACGGATGTGCATCTTGAGCACTAACCAGACTGTCTCGATGGGGCTGACATCTGGAGAGGACAGGGGATAGGGAGATGGGGGAAGGCAGAGATGTTCTCGTCAACCATCACGGAGCCAATGAATCCATTTTTTCGAGGTGAATCGAGTTGGCGACGGATAGTTTTCGGTTTCTCGTCTGCTTATTGCCCTGGGAGGGTGGTGGCTGAGAGAAAGGAACGTGACCGCGTTGTCCAGTGACGTCAGGCGGGGCCGGATGGATGACCGGTCACTTATTTGGAATAACTGTATAGCCGCATGCCGTATGCCGTACTATACGGCCGCGGTGCCGATCCCTACGGGCATCTCGGACATGTGACAATGTGCAAGGTTTATTCAAGTTGTAGCAAGACATTTACTGTAAGACAACCTTTACTGTGAAACAACCTTGGCTGGGAAAACAGTGTTTACTGTGAAACATCCAACAACCTTTGCCCGGCAGGAGCATTTGCTGTGAAACAACCTTTACTGGGAAACAACCGTTTCTACAGGGGAAAAATCAAAGTTGTCATCCAAGGAACCCTACTACACTGTATCGAATTTCAGCTGCTGGTATGGGGCGAGTACAATGTGAGACATCGCGATGATCATACATACATGTATTCGCTCGTTTGGAAATAATAGTGACTACTCTGGACTCAACTCACGAGCAGCGGCGCCGGCCTTCGCTGCGCGGACAGAGCGACTACGAGTAGGGCGCCGAAGAAGAAGCCCGTGAGGATCGCCGATGCCGTCTCGCTTATAGAGTGGCGCTCGCGCACGGCAGACACGACCTCGGGCGAGGCAGAGACGAGCGCCCACGGAATTTCCTCCGTCGGCGCTACAGCAAGCCGGACGTCGCATTCGGGTTCGGGCTCGTGTTCGCTTCTCGCCTCACTGCGCGCACCCGGCCCGTGCGGTGGGATAAGTGCCAGTGTCGGGAGGCAATTCTGCGGGTCCAACACAATCGGCAACTGAACGTCGTCCCCCTTCGCGCCCGAATCCGCAGGCTCGCCCTCGTCCACTTTCGTAGATGCATCGGAATCGGAATCCGACTCAGAATCCGGCACTGTCGCGGCGGTTTTCGTTCGCCACCTAGGTCTCCGACGGGTCTCCTCGGCGATGACTCGCGCGATTTCGGCTACAAGCTGCGCGACCTCCCGATCCCACATGCCGTCGCCCCCTGGGCTAACCCACCCCTCAAGGCGCGTGTCACGATACCTCTTCTCGAGGCGCGTCTCCAGCACAGGCCACATTGCGACCGTGCGTGCGAGCTCTCGGATCTTTGTCACCGCGGCGCTGCGGAATATATTCGGCCCATTTTGCGGAGGCGGGTGGACGTGGAACATCCAGGAAAACCACACGCCGAGGAGCGTCAGCGCGAGGCGCACCGCGTCTTCAGGCGCAGCGCGCACAAAAATTCCCGACGTCTCTTTTAAGAATTGTGCGTCGGAGCTAGACTCGTTACCAGTCTGCCATGACGGCAAATCTTAGTGCAAGCACTATGCCGTAGGCAGACTGGTACAACTCGGAACAAACAAAAGGGCTGCGCCCGGAGTTTGAAATTAAGCGGTGCCGATCATGCCGATCACTGGTATTCCGCCACCTCTCACTCGATGCGTCTTTCTGCTTCCTCCTGCCCACCTACTGCCCTTGGATTGCCTCAATCTCTCTCTTCTTCACCCCTGTAACCCTCTCGTACCCTTTTGGCCCTCCTTCGACGATCTTTTCGCGGTGTAATCGACCTATATCGGCTCCATAACGCGTCTCGCTCCTCGTGCTCAAAGCCCGCCTCCGTCGCGTCTTTTCGTCCATATCCGCCATCCAAGACGCCCGTGTCGCGTGCCCGGACTCTCAGCCATCGGACGAACCTCTTCTGGCACTTGCATTGTCGCAGTAGTCGCAGCAAGATGATGTCCGATACAGCACCCGCTGCTGCCGATGTCCCACTGTCTTGCGGCCTTCAGTGGATCTGGGCCACACATACAATCCCTCCCGAGGTCAAGATCCTTTCGGTTGTCAAGATCTTACGAGACATGAAGATGTCCCCGATAGACTTGGTCACTACGCTGCTCGTACCTCAGGATGCGTATCGCGAAAACGCTGATGGATTCTACCGTAGCAAGGGTCTCGAGAACATGCTAAATCTTGTATATCGTGACAAGCGTGGCCGTAGGAAGATTCAGAAGTGGTTTGACGACAATGGGGCGATGGATGGGTTGCTCGGTGACATCCACCACGAAATGGATGACCTGAGTGCGGTTTTTAGACGATCTACTGCCGATATTACACCTGAATCGTGCTCAACTTCGATTTCGAGGAGGACGTCACTGAAATCTGCCGTCAACGTACCCCAAAGCTTCGCCGAATTCTCATGGCCGCCGCCCAAACGCCTCGCGCAGCAAAAGAAAATACAGTGAAAAACCCCGAGCCTGTTGTACAGCTTGCTCCCGTTATCACACTGGCTAACCATTTCATAGTCGTTACGATGATCCAGGCGCAACTAGCCAAGACCCGATCCCAAAACAATAACCTTTGCGCAATACCTTGCAGTTTATACTTCCTCAGTTCCGGTATGCCTCGCAAAGGTTGTTGACACCCTCGCGCACGCAGGAATGAACCTCTCCTACAACTCCGTCAAAACCACGCATTCGACGTTAGCCGTCGGCCAGATCCGACGAGCACAGCTGGCAGCGAGGAGCGGACATGCGATCAGTTGGGACAACATGCACCTTTCTCTCTCAGAGCATGTGGAACAGCGCACGCTCGCTCCGCCAAGGTCCAAACCGGAACTACGTCACTAGTCTATCTCCTGCGTGGATTGTTGGACCACCATACGCTCGAGCTAATTCCCATCCTTCAACGCCGTGCCACCGCCTCAATGATCACTTTCTCAGCTGACATTCGACCAAGCCATTCCCAGTGCAAATCGATTCAAACCACCTTTTCATTTCCATTGTCGAATTGCTTATCCAAAATAGCGGAGACTTCGACTATCTGAAAGACTCGCCCGAGCTGCAACACCCTGAATACCGCCCGCCCCCTCCTGATTACACGACTCCTGAATATGTTTTGCGGACGACAAAACTAGACGAAGGAAGCACCGACGGAACAATCCAGTCAACGACAATATCTATGTTGAACAACTCGATTTCGGAATACACGACCTGGACAACATAGCCGTGCCCTCATATAACGATCAGAAAACCAACGCGCTCATCCGTTCCGCCCAACTCCTTCGAATGGGTGACATGTCGGCTCTTCTCCGTCTCCAGCACTATCAGCTTGCCCCCGGAGCGTTCCACGTCGAGTTAAATTTGTCCTGGCACCTGCTGAAGATTCACAGAGGGAATGGCGCAGATTTGGGGAGTCTGCAATATTTCATCGGACTGCTCGCCAAGACCCGCCTAGGCTCAGCACAACCGGATTTCGAAACTCTCGTATCGCTTTTGATGCAAGTCCTCTCGGGCGCAATGCTGCATTTTTGGGAAGTCGAGAGTGGTATGTCTATCAAGGACCTGGCGAAGTCCAAACCTTCCGCATCGACGTTGTTGGATATTGCCGCCCGCATCTTCCACAAATATGCGTCCGGGAGATGTGATCCATCATGCGACACCTCAGATTGCGACAACACCTTCCATAATCTCCATTTACTGGTCCGTGATCTCCTATTATTTTACTTCCTCCGCACGTCGATCTCATCGGGAGACTTTGGTCGGGTGGAACTTTTGCTGGGAACGCTTACCATGATGTTCACGGGCGGCGGTTGCACGAACTACCAGACAGAGTTACTGCATTTCCTCCAAAACCTGAAGAAGGTTTGGCCAGAACCTTTTGCGTGAGTGTAGTTTTTTTCTATCGTTTATCTTTGATTTTTTACAGCGACAACGTAGGAACATCATCCGAGACAATGCGCTAATCTCTACTTCGGGCCGCGGCTATGTTGGTGTAGATAAGAACGCGGAATTTAACATTAATTTTCAAAAGGTAATCATGCGCAGACTACGAATATCGCATTCCTCATAGTTTATACCAGAATTTCTTTGCTGCTAAAGGTGTCCATGCATCTTGGGATTTCCTTGCGGATCTTGCGCCAAATGTTCCCCTCCTCCGACGGCTCAAGACCGAGTTCGGCCAGTTTTTAGGCGCACCGTGGCAGGGCACCCGCCACACCAAAGTCGACTGCTCCGCATTAATCGAGAAGGTTCGATCTAAGATGAACGAGTTCCAATTACACCTCCCGAGCGTACGTGGCCGCCGGGTTACTGAAAGAAGATC
Source organism: Mycena leptocephala (assembly GCA_029378395.1). Classification (NCBI taxonomy): domain Eukaryota; kingdom Fungi; phylum Basidiomycota; class Agaricomycetes; order Agaricales; family Mycenaceae; genus Mycena; species Mycena leptocephala. The sequence goes on from JARJLF010000478.1 coordinate 16,145, forward strand.
GATCGATATCGTGGAAACCGGCGCTGCGACTTTGCGTAAGACTGGTCTGAAGAAGTGGGCCAAAGCCTACACCAAGTGGAGGGACGGAACATAACATTACTTTATGCGAAGAGTACGATACATTTTGCTTCTCTACACCTTCTGTCGCTTATTTGCCATATTTTCGGCGATACCAGGCACACGATGATTCAATGCAGATCGTCGCAGTGGCCTGCCAGTCGAGCTGACGAGAGCGGGTTCTGGGCTGTTGGTGCGGGAGGAGGTGGGGGAAGAATGCATAGAGGTTGAAGGGATTACGGTGTTCTGGTCATCTTCCGTGGGCGCAGGTATCTCGTCTTCATCCGAATCAGATTTGTGTGAATCGCTGTAATCGCGGGAATTTTCGGAATCTGAGTTGGAGCTCGTACCGGAACTCGAAATGGAATTGGCCCGAGGCAAATTGAGGTTGTTGCGCTGGATAATCGTCACAACGTCTAACGCATATCGCGAGTGCCATTCCGGAGTCTCTTCAAGAAAGGTTGTGATCTCGCTCGGGATACGGAAGGAACGAGGAGGTTCACGTGCCAATAACGCCATAGAAGAGTCGTCCAGGATGTATGAGATTGGAAAGTTTCTGGCGACGGGGTCTTTGCTGTGCGTGGATGTACACCATTCCTTTAACTCGTCGATGATGGGCTGCCGTTTAGCGACAGGCCTATATTTGCGGCGCGGTTTTTTCACTTTCACCTCTGGCTGGGACTCTTGGCCTTCAGTGAGTAATTCCCCAACGAGATACTCGGTAACGTCGAAGCCATCGGCGTGGTTATCACAGCACCACTTCCCAGACCAGTCGTGGGCTGGAAGTAGCACAATCAGGAATATTTCTCGGCCTGCTAGTGATTGGACTTACCCAGAGGAGTGGCGTCGCTGTTATGCTTTGCAAGGGTGCGGCGGCGACAGGCTTTCGATGATGCGAAACTGATTACGGCTGGTTCAGTGCGTTTCTCCTTGTCCGACGGCGTATGGCTGGTGTTTGTGCGAGCAAATTATCATATGCCCATCGCTCAGCAATCGTGAGGACCAGACATTCTCGCCCATCACGACCACCTCTTCCGCCACGTTGGTCCCCGTCGGTCATACTCTTTGGAACACCAAATTGCACGATGAGGCTGATATCTGGGACGTCGAAACCCTGTTAAATTGTCAAAAAAAGCGATCCCAGATTCGATATACCGTACATTGGACGCTGCTTCCGTGGCGGTTAGACATCTCACATCACCATTTGGATCTTTGAAACGACTTGCAATTTCTTCAAGATAGACCTTCGACATTGAAGAATGATAGTGACGGAATGGTTCTTTTTGGGCTATCGCCGGCGGGAGTTTCGAATTCAGATGGCGCGCGAGTTTTGCTGCCTTCTTTTTGTTGTCAAGGAAGACCATCGACTTTGGACGGCTGACATTAGAATCGAAGGGGACAGAATCAAGAAATCAACATTGGAAAAGTTGTCGATTGAGCCGACCATGGGGATGACTGCATGCACGAGATTGGGTCGGTTGGTAGTGAGTTCTAGCTTGATCGTCTTCTCCGGTCCATTCTCAGCGTTCTTGTTAACAGCTCCATAATTTGGGGCGTCATTGAGGCGGAATAGGCGGTACATGGAGTCGTTGCCTGTAATGTACACGCAGACGTTCGCCGAGGTCTGAAAATGATGGTCGGAACGCCGCCTCTGTCCCGTTGGATTGTCCAGTTGTCGCTATAAAGTGGGCCTCGTCGATTTGCAGTAATTTGACACGCTTGACCCATTTGGGCTGATGAAGGAGCTTCGCAAAGCGGGGAATATGTCCTTTATATGGACCGCATTGTTCGGGAGAGACAGAGTAGTGTTGGTACTTGCTATGGCTGGTGATGGACTAAAGGTAAATCTTCAGATCCAGGGGACATCGAATTTCTGGCGCATATATTTACCTTCCACAACTCGGGGTCGTCTGGGGTGAAGCAATTGATAGCAATCGACGAAATACCGTATTTGCTGAATTCCGCAACCTCCAGAACAATTAGCGAGGTCCACTAAGACCGGAGAACTCGCTCACATGGTTGTCCTGAATAAGTCGAAGAGGAGAGACCGTAATGACAACCGAGTCTTTGGAAAGTGAGAGAACGGGAAGTATCATGGCAAGAGTTTTCCCAGACCCAGTTCCAGAGCGCACCAGTAGATCCTTTCCAGCTTTCACCGCGAGGTTGGCACGAAGCTGCAATTCGCGAGGGGTTTTTGTTCCTTTGGATGCGAAGTCAAGGTATAGGAATGCTTCGAGAACAATCAGGTGTTCGGCAGCGGTGAGAGAGGTCATAAATGAGGGTGGAAGAGGCCGAAGGCATTAAATGCCATGCAGACATGGGAGGGGAATTCGTTGGTGGAGGGATTCATCGTATTTGAATTGGAAGGCCAGAGGTGCGGAATGGAAGGATAATAAGTACGATGGATGCTAGGGTAGAAGGGGTAAAATATGACACACTTTAGGGTGCGAGTGGCTGTCGACGACATGCAGCAAAATTACTTATCCAGCGACAAAATAGCTTCGTATAGTGGATCCACGCGTTGGGAACATGGCTGAGAGTCCGGGCACGCGACACGGGCGTCTTGGATGGCGGATTTGGACGAAAAGACGCGACGGAGGCGGGCTTTGAGCGCGAGGAGCGAGACGCGTTATGAGCCGATATAGGTCGATTACACCGCGAAAAGATCGTCGAAGGAGGGCCAAAAGGGTGCGAGAGGGTTACAGGGGTAAAGAAGAGAGTGATTGAGGCAGTCCGAGGGCAGTAGGTGGGCGGGAGGAAGCAGGAAGACGCGTCAAGTGAGAGGTGGTGGAATACCAGTGATCGGCATGATCGGCACCGCTTAAATTTCAAACTCCGGGCGCAGCCCTTTTGTTTGTTCCGAGTTGTACCAGTCTGCCTACGGCATAGTGCTTGCACTAAGATTTGCCGTCATGGCAGACTGGTAACAAGTCTAAATGGGGGGGGGGGGGGGGGGGGGTCTGGCCGACCTCGGAAAAAAAAAATTGCATACATATTTTTTGGAGGGGTTTGAAGGCCCTGGACAGGCTTTGGGTGCAATTGGGTGCTTTAAGGCCACACTGAAGTCCATTCAAAAGGGGATTAAGCCCTGTGACAGCAAGAACAGGCAAGAACCCAACAAGAACGCCCAATCGGGCAATATTTGTCAAGTCTCTTAGAGCCAAACATTGTGTGATCGCAACAAAACCGAATTCAAATGTGAGTGGTTTTTGCCTTTACACCTCTACCGGGCCTCCACATGGAGTCTCAGGATGTTTCCGCACTGTCACCCACTACCAACGACAATGAGGCCAGCCCAGCGATGCGAAGTCGGCATGGACCTGGGGTTGCATTGACCAACGTACCATTCTGAAACTTGGGTTTGTCCGGTGTATGTGGAAAATAAATGTCGGGAGCATTAATATTATGCAATTCTGTATATGTATATATGTATGGTTTCTGTAGAGCGTGTTCATTTGGTTGCAGTCAAGTATGTTGGAAGCAATATGAATTACAAGTGAGGCTCTGCTTATTTCCCCAACTCGAAAATGCATATAAGTCCCCCATAGGACCTATATAAACCCTATTTATGATGTCTGTCCCAGTGTACGGAGCGCGGCGAGATCTTCTGAGAAGCCTTGCGTCCCAAAAAGGGAATTTGATGGCATCATGTGGCTGTGAGAGGGAGGGGGGGTCTGGGGCACCGCCAGAAAAAAAAAGTGTAGGTGATATCGGTTTTTCTTATCTTTGTTCCCCATTGGGGTTAACGCATGGAGGTTTGAATGGGACGGACGGGAAATAAGTGGTATGGAAGGGCAAGGAGGGAACATTGGAAGAAAGGATAAATGACGAAAACACACCAGCTCAAGCCACTTGTACTGCTATGCCTGGCTGCACGCGAACCGATGGTCAGGGTAGCGCTCCATGACGTCCAGCTGCGTCGCCCACGAGCACGCCGTCTTCTGCTGCATCACGTGGTACAGCCATAGCCATGCCATGTCAATGTAGCAGCTAAGTGTGCATCAGTCTCACTCACTCAGGAAGGGAGAAAAGACGCACGGCCCGATGCACCACACGAGGCTGTGCCCGCACGCCCCGTCATCATCGTACACGCCCGCGCCAGGCACCTCCCAGCCGACACCAAATACATCCTCCGCGAGGCGCCGCGTACGGTCGATAGAGGTGGGTCCGTGTGTGAGAAGGTGTTCATAATCGCGTTGGAGGTGATGAGGGCCTTGTTCTGCAGCGGCATGTTCCCGAGGAGTATGTCCATGAGCTCGTGTGCAGCGTCTGGAAGTCCCAGAGCAGACACCATGCCTCCTGGTTTGGTACCACCACGTCCGCCATGTTGAGCGTGAAGTAGCGGTTGGCTGCGCCCAAGATTAGCGTGATCACGACGAGGAGAGGGCTATGCACGTCCGGGGGCCTGATCCCGCCGTCCACCATGCCGGACATCGCGTTGCAGGAAGACTCGAAAATGATTTCGTGTACGCCCTCCTTGCGTGCAGCCTCCGCGATGATGTACTCGACGCGCCGGTCACCGCCGTAGCCGCCCGGTCTGTCTACAACCCTGATTTAGTACGTGTGGAAACACGGATGGAGGGAGGGGAAAACACCTTGGAGCGGGGTCCCGTCCGTGGCGAATACCATCGCCTGGCATCCCCGCGCAAGTCCGGGTGATTGACGGCGGCGGGGCACACTTTTTGGGTGGAGAGCAGCGCGCGTTCGGGCACTGTCGATTGCGCCGAGTAGGCCGCGCCTCCACCCGCCTTGGCATCGCGCCCGGTCCCCGCGCCGTCGTCCAGGATATTCCCTCCTCGACCAGCTCATCCCCACAACGATGCGGGGGTCGATCTTGGATTCCGACGAGACGGCGGCTCTCTGCGCCCTTCTGCACGTTGAGGACCTGGTGGAGCTCGGAGGAGTAGGTTAACAATGTGAGGAGAGCAGGTTACTGACAAGATTATATACCTTCAAGTGGCTCGAGTCCTCGTGCTTCCTGGAATCAATACGGAGCACGGAGGAATTGTGCGCAAGAGATGGTGTCGGACGTGCTGCGTTGATATGGGGAGGAGACGAGTTGTGAGTGTAGGTAGGCCTTCAATGTAGTTGGTATGGACGTGTGGTCGGCCTTCCGAGGAGACGGGAAGGTGAGGAAGTGAAGAGTAAACATGAGAAGGGGGAGGGACGAGTAGAAGAGGAGTCGATGGCCTAGGGACACAAGAGGTGATGGCGCGGAGAGGACGCGCGAGCGGCAACGTTGCACATAGACAACTGGGGGTGCCAAGACATCTCTCCTCGGGTTTTCCCTGTTATCTGCGTGAAAAATACCCATTAAACATGAAATGGAGGGTAAATACCGTCCAGATTGCCAGGTATGAACCTCCAGAAACCTTACAGAAAGCTGCCGAATGCGTATTGGTGAGTACAACGGCGAAACAACGCCTCAAAGGCGGGGAGGAGGGAAGAGCTTGAATAAGCAAGCAATAAGGAACAAAATGTATCCACAAGGCCTTGCAAGAGCATGGCAAGACTTGAGCAAACCGCCAGGCGTTGCAAGATCAGCTGTTTGTCTTGCAAGGCTATTATAAGCATCTTATAACGTCACTCTCTTATAAGACGGATTTCAAATTTCCGACATCGGCCACCACCCCGCTCACTACATATGCCCGATTTCACTCTTCTCCGGCAAACGTGACCTGTTCTGAAAACCTCATCTTTCGCGGGAGATTGGCAGGAGATAGTCAGCGCAATTCTGAGCAAAACTGTCTGTTCATATTTGCTCTAGCTGCCCTCGTTCTTACCCGCGGGGCCTGAAAGGTCTCCATAAAGTGGGGCTATGCAGTGTTTTGCCAATGTGGTATTCTATGCTGTACAAGCGGCTATTGGGCGGCTCCGTGGCTCAGTATCCTCTTCCGGTGTTAATGATGAAAACCGAAAGAACCCATGACTCGAGTCTAATGAAGGAGAAGTGATCGAAGGTGTTTGTGCGGAGCAGCCGCCCAGCGGGCTGTGCCGAATGAGGGCCGAAGTTGCGGGCTGCCCAGTCGAAAGTCTGAACGTCCATCATCTTCATATTTCCCGGAATCTTAAAAAGAGTGAGATGACATTTACGAACGTGCAGTTGAATTTGAGGGTGCTCACCAGAAATATGGCAATAAATAAGCCGAACCTGGAGTGCATATTTCACTTCCACGGAGGCAGTGTTTTGTGTGTGTGTAAACTGAAGGTGTGTTTTTTCGGTGGTTGGGTGGGGGATCGAACCCAGACGGCGAGTCCACACCGTGACACCGTTAACAGGGTGCCGTTGCCGTGCCTTCCGTGAGGTTTTCCGCCGCAGGCGCAGAAATGGGTGACGCAGTGACACGCTATATATAGCCCTATTGCACGGGTGATTGGGGCCTCCAGCGGTCCCAACTACTGTTGCCGGGGTTCGGTTCAGAACCGATCCCGAACCTGAACCGAACCCGAACCGCACCTGAATTCAGGTTCGGAGGCGTCAGCGAACCTGAACCGAACCCGGGGTGCGGTTCGAGGTTCGAAGATTTTGGATTTTTGCGAACCTATTCGAACAGGTTCGAACCGGTGCGAACCTGAAAATTTCCGACGGGATTCTCGGTGAATTTTTGTGACCAAAAGACACTTGAAAATGTGACGACTCTGTTGTGAGTCACCACGATAATAGTCGTGTATATTCAGACGTGAATCCGACAGTAAAGGTGAGACATAAACTGACATAAACTGGTACACTTACCTCAATTCTGCAACTGCTGTCCCAGAACTTCATGCAATCTGGTAAAGCTATAGTCTCGTAAACCAGACTTTATACAGAGCGCTCGAGAAGACAGTCATTCTCGAGGATCTATATAAAGTCTGCTTCATCCCGATCTCAGAGAGGTGTTCTTTTTCATTGAAGGTTGGTTTCGTTCTTTTGAACTCATCAGGCTTATGTCATACATATCACGTCAACGAACTTAACCTTCTCCCGTGCCATCTTCGCGTTCTCCCTGTATCTCTCTGCATACCAGCGCTCTTCTCCATCGTCGGCATCGGAATCAATGCCCCTGACATAGTGTTGCCGGGGTCGGGTTCAGAACCGATTCCGAACCTGAACCGAACCCGAACCGAACCTGAATTGGGGTTCGGAGAGAGCTGAAGAACCGGACCGGACCCCAGGTCCAGTTCGGGGGTCGCATTTTTTGAAATTTGCCCGAACTTGAACGAACCTGACCGGGCCCACCGCAGAAATAGGTGTGTTTTAGCGACTTGGCGACATTATTTACCAATATTTTTCCTCAAAAATTGAAGTACTGGGATCTAGAACAGACAGAAGTTTTTCCTATGCCTCAGAACTCTCAAACATCTTACCATCACCCGAGTTCGGTGGTCCAGTGAGGCCATGGAAAAATATTGTTCACTCCTTTGGTGTCGCAGTTCGATGCACCATCCATACACAGAGTGAAACCTAACTCAAAGACTTGTTTAGTTTGCGAATGAAAAAGGTAGGTAGGTAGGTAGGATTGCACGGCACGGTCCCGCTCAGGAATTCCGGTTCCAGGAAGTATCCCGGTGCACACGCACTACCATCGTCCCTGGAATACCTGTGGAACATCGAACACAACACCGACCTTCGTGTGCTCACATTTGCGCGGATAGTAATACTTAACACAGAGGGAATAACCATCTTCAATCCTCATATTGCTGTCCTCCCTGCTGAGCTGAGCAGGGACAATGCGAGGTTGTTTTGCGGAAGGTGGAGCATCGACAGAGTCCCAGGCCGGCGATTGCGATCTCTGGCGGCGTTTACCCTTGGCCTTGCCGGATTTCTTGGTGCGCAGGTGAGGTTTGGAAGCCTTGCTGGAGTGCTCGGGGACTGTTTTGGAGGGAAGCATCGTGGAAATCTGCGCGGCAGGTCAGCGCGTGCCCGAGTGACGCAGGAAGGAGATGGAAAGTTCACCTCCTTCATTGAAACATCGTTAGAGTCGGATTCAGATTCAGTTGAGCTCCCAGAGGCGCTGGCTTCGAAGCTTTCGTCGTCAGAGTCTTCGACATCAAGAACCTCGAAGGAGTTTTTGGGCAATACAAGCTTCTTCGAGGCTGCAGCTGTGCGGGAACGACGAGGTTTTACGGTGATGAATTTACTGTTCTCGTCGTGCTGCTCTGCGAGAAGATCTGTGCGAACCTGTTGGATTTTTTGCGGCGACCACGACCTAGGGGATGTAAATGAATGAAGCATGTCTGAGGATTTTTAGCACCTTCAAGTTGTGGTTGATCTTTGGACGGCGCCGCAATTGGGGCCTTGTCGTCGGGATCGTTGAACCATTCGATTTCAGTTGCTGGAAGAAGGTGACCATCGGAGCCAACGGCGCATTGTTCAGAGGAAGCCATAACTCCAGTGTAGGGCAACAGGGGGGAGCAAGTAGAGCTAAACTAGTTGACCCAGGTATTTGAGGAGTACATTTAGTTGACGGAAAACCCCAAAGAAAATAATACCGCTAGTAAAGAATACATACCAGCCGAATTGGGCGCGTCCAATGAGCACGTTTGGAGTCGCAGCCGACGGAAAACCCCGTAGAAGAAAAGGTCCCAATACAAACGAGCCGAGCGGGTGCGTTCAGTGACCGCGGTTGGAGCCACAGTCGACGGAAAACCCCGAAGAAAAAAAAAGGTCTTGGTAAAGAATACGTACCAGCTGAGTTGGGCGCATCCAATGAGCACGTTTGGAGTCGCAGCCGACGGAAAACCCCGTAGAAAAAAAGGTCCCAATACATACGAGCCGAGCGGGTGCCGCAGTCGACGGAAAACCCCAAAGAAAAAAAAGGTCTTAGTAAAGAATACATACTAGCTGAGTTGGGCGCGTCCGATGAGCACGTTTGGAGTCGTAGCCAACGGAAAACCCCGTAGAAAAAAAAGTTCCAATACATACGAGCCGAGCGGGCACATACAAATTCAAATGATTTGCAGCCAGGGGCTCTGCCTTGGTTCCTTGATTCGTTGCTAACCAGGTGCTCAGCAGCCAAACTCGAGGACGGGGATTGGCCCGTGGGTCTTGGACAGAGGGAACTGTGTGAGAGGTCTGAGGAAAAAGACGCGTCGCGCCACATCACACGATCGCGTCACTCTCGCATCAGACCGGCTCCTCGGTAACCCAGGATAATTTAAATCGTTCTTGTTCGCGTTTATTCAGTGGTACGGTCCCCACCATGACCCAACTAGGCATTCCCCTCAGCCAACTAGCCTCGAAAGATTTTCAAGAAGTCCTCAGACTTTCGGTATGATATATCTTTCTATATTTTACCAGCGGTGATTCAGTTCGTATAAATTTTAGGGTGCACTCCCGACTCACTGAACACCTCGTCATCTCAATGTCCATCGCTGGCATTTAATTAAATCCACTACAATATACCCCCACCTCTGTGAGATGGTTGATCTCCTCAAAATCACTGAACCCGAGCTGCTTGACAAACTCTACGTGACACCTCTCGCTGGATATATATTCGTCGGAGTTCATAACTCTTCGAGTATCTACTCAGTTCAGGTCCGTCACACATTGGACTTCCGGCTTGTATTTGTGATTTTTCAGGATGTTACGGGTGGTGCTCTCCGTGCCTTGACGAAAAAGTCGGCAGAAAATGTGGCTCAAGTCGCAACGACTATGCACACAGGTTGTATATCGATGCACGATGCGCTATGCAATTTTCACTGTGGCTGGGGAAAATGGGATGAGTTGACCGTAGATGATGACGATACTATCCCGGATTTAATAGATGAATGGGGGTACACATATACTTAGTTTCTGAATCGCCTTGTAGCAAGTTTCTCAACCGCGCAGACTTTTTTTGGCAAATTTAATTAACCCGTCTACGGCCGTCAGCGGCTGTCAACGGACGGGTATGGACGGCAAGCTTACCGCCCGTAACTGCCCGCTTATTTTTGAAGCCGATGCCAAGACGGCGCGGGCCGGGGTGCCGCTTACGGGCCCCGTCCCACCCGTAAAGACGGCGACGGTGTCCATCCTAGTGCAGACCATCCACACACACTGTTGGCTATGGAAAATTTGGTTGCCACGTACCGTAAACTTGGAAGGTGCCAAGAGGCAGAGTACCTTCAAGCACAACATGACAAACTTGTTGGCAATGATAGTAGTGACTCTAAAGCCTGATTATTTAGGTACCATGTTCTTTACAACTAGTGAATAGTAGTGAAAATTTGAATTCCCTGAAAATCAAATGGAAGTTGGATGATCAATAATTGAGTAGGTATGTGTCAATAGGAACTACCAAGCATTTTCAAACTAGGATGATATAATAATGGATATTGCCCCTGACTCTGGAGCTGCGACAACTTGCCGCCAATATTTGGTGCCAAAACTTCATGATCAACTAAGATCTTTCAATGACATGGAGAGTTCGAATCCATCCCACGCAACAACATTATATTATTAATCAATCTAGTCTCATGTGGTGGATGCTTCAAGTTACGTTACGAAACAAATAAACCACTGCCACCACATCGCCAAATTACTGAGAGGGTGGTTTCCACTGGGAAGTTGGAATATATATCATGAACATTCGAAGCAGGTGTTGAGACAAAAAATTGCGAGGGGTGCATGTTGGTTACAACAAAGCACATTTTTTTTGTTGTAGCTTCAAGCACAGTTGACACGGCATGATGGCTGTCGGCAATACCGTGTAAACATCCCGGGCTCCCAAATTTTCTTTCCTGCTGCTTCTTTGTTCAACACTTGACTCGAGTTTTCTTTCCTCTTCCTTCCCGCTTGGGAACAACTAGTACTACCCTAAATAGTTCCATTAAAATGCATCGGAATACGGCGGGAGCCAGTGCGGACCGGTGGATCAACTGCGGAAAGAAGGGTGAGAGCCACGCTAATGGAAACCATACATCCTGTAGGTCACTGATCTGAAATCCTCCGACATGCGATGCCGATCGGCCGGTTGCGCCGATCGCTGCCGCCCTCGGTTCGGAAGCGATTGCCTGTGATCCACAAACTTTTCTCAATGCTACGTACCACAGCATTGTGGACCATCACGTCATTTCTCTGTGTTGTTTCATTCAGAATTTGATCTGCTCAAACATGATACATCTGTTCAAAGTTGTCCTCATCAAGACTCCAATGCCGCCGCACATCAAGCACAAGCAAAAGGCTGTGTCTCCTATTCAGTTCTTCTCCTCTTCTCATCCCAAGCTCGCTCGTTCCCTCCCTCGCCCATTGACTGGCCGTACGCTCCCCACCTGCTCGAAGCACGATGGATGATTGTTGTGGTGTCTGCTGTATCTGCATATCCTGTGTCGGTGCGTCTGCGTTCGTCACTACACACACCGCATACCCTTTCGCGCGCACCTTAGTCACCTTCATCACCTACACGCAGCTCTCGTCTCCTCGGCCTTCCGCTACGTCCCCTTCCAAACAATGTCCCAGTGCCTCAGCTGCCGCGGCAAAGGCGCCGCCGCCGACGACGACGACTTCGACCCGATGAAGTTCCCTGCTGCCAACTCCGCATTCACGGCCGACGGCGAGCGCATCCACCCCTATACGTCCTCGCTCCCCATGCAGGTGCGCGCGTCCCCGCACCCGCACCCGCAACCCGAGCCGCCGATGGACAACGCAGATCCCTTCGCCTCGCCACCGCCGCCGCACGTTGTCTCGCTGCCTCTGCCGGACTATTCGGCTTCGGTGCGGGATGGGCTGCAGTCCGACTCGGAGCAGCCGCTGGGGCTGGGGTATCGACCCATGCCGACGCAGGGTCCGGGTCCGGGCCCGGAGAACCGTGCGTTATCCCATTATCTCTTTCCTGGTCGCTTCGTCGTTAGGCTTTAGCTAATGAACCGATGTTTCAGGATCCCCGCCACCGCCACGGGAATCTACGGCCGGGGAACGATCGGGCGAGGAGCCTCGTCCATGATCCCTTTCCCTTTACCCGGGTCTATGATCCACATGATCGACGCACTGTAAAAACTCCGCTTAGCCTCGGATTTGTATACCATGGGTTATACCAGGGACTCTCACTCTTGACACCCCACCGCCGCACGCACGTATCCTGTCTTCCTTATTTCCGCGACCGCATGTAACTTAACTTGTAATCATCGCCGGACGATTAAAATTCACGCGTTAAAACATCGCTATGGCTGATGAGCCTGTGAAACCAGTACTGGCCCAACGTCTTCGCTTTCCTCCCGACGAGCGCCATCTCCGCTGTGTATCTCGCCAGCCTCGAAATATATGCACTTATTGGCGCCGATTTCGTTCTGCGTTCTGTATTCATGGAAGGATAAAGCTTTTGTTCCATGTCCCTCGCGGGACACGCTCTAGGCTTCGTCTACTCCAAATCCAATACCCGTGCACTTCACTTGCGCGCCGCTTAACTCGCTCCAAACTCCAAGCTTTGTGCCCGTCAACTTTCAAGAGTTTGGGTTTTGGCTGTTACTCGGTACAGCTGCAAGAAAATGGTGGTGGCGAGAAGAGATTTACGATGAGTGTATCCTGTGCCTACATCACTCGTTCCCTTCCATCCATCCCTTCCCTCATGGCTACCGAACAAGAAAGCCGACCTTAGACTGTCCCGGCTCCCGCCTGCCGGTGCTCGAATTCGAAGCGCTCACATCTGAAATCGGTTGCAACTTGCAACGACGCGCCTCACTGTGTCGGTTTCAGTTCCTCCGCCCGTCGCTGATTCTCTTTTAGTGGTATATTCCTCCGCCGACTCGGATTCTACTATGCCAGTGGTATCCGCAGACAGAGCAGTCTACAGTAAATCCTACGCCGACATTGCCGACTCGGATCCGTTCAAGCTTCAAGGGCTGGGTCGATTCGGTGAAGCCGCTCAGTGTGTTGATTGCAGATCTGCAGAGTTTGGGATGAAGGCTGCACTGTGATGCATCGCAGTGATTCCACCCATAGCCCCCGCACTTTCTCGTTTTCATTCGATTCGGCTGTGCGGCAGTATGTCCGAATCGTTAGTGGCGTCGGGCACTTTGGGATAGGGTCATTCACAGTACTATAGCCCATTTGACGCCCTTTTTGCGCAAATTTCTCCGAGGATCCTGTGGAAAGACTTATGCAACCGAGTGAGCTATAAAATCCAGAAAAAATCACCCGTGCTTTTGAACGTTTGAGATGGACCTTTGAGGAATGATAGGAGCACCCATGGCCAGACTGCACGAAATGGAGAAAGGGTACGGAAAGGGAGCGAAAAAGGGCGGAAAGGGGAAGTTCAAAATTGGAACGTTCACAGTACTGTAGCCTATTTTCGGCCCTTTTTCGCTTCCTTTTTTTCCGATTCCATCCATTACCGTATGTTAGACCTAGATTTTCTTTTTTGGATTACACCCTTTTCGCATGTTGAAATCGAAAAGGGGTGAAAAACCCGGAGAAAAACGGAGCGAATACCAAAAAGGGAGAAAAGGGGAGTAAAAAGGCTACTGTGTACGATCCTAATTATAATGCTGGCGGAAAAGCGAAGAGCCACTTTCCTTCCGCATTACTGAGCACGCAATTTCTTTGGATGAACTGGCGCGGATTGCCATACACAGTCTGGAGGGATGAATGAAATTGCATCCGACTCTGTAGCCCAGTAATTTATCGTAGTGAACCGATTCAATAGCTTACTATGGCGTCGGATTTTGGAGCAGCGGGTTGAAGCATGACTCCGGACTAAAGAAAAGTCATCTTTCGCTCGCAGCTATGGAAAGCCGGAGCACCACACCTTTAAGCGAATGTTCGATGATGGCCGTGAAGGGACGCCAGGTTCACCTTAAATTTACCCGCGGTGTCGACCAGCCAAGACCGCAGTTTCTAGGAGCGTGTAATGGCCGGAAACCAGCATTGAATAACATTATTGAGTGGGATGCGGAGTATCACATAGTACATACATATACCGCTCAGCCCCCGATGCACATTAACTGGACGATTACAAGGCAGTGAGCTTCAAGGAGCTCTAAACTATTACTGGGTAACGGTGGCCATTGGCCGCCGAGCTAAGCTTATGCGGTGTGTGTCAAAATCCAAGGTAAGATAGCAGCGTCCACCGGATAATGCTGAGACCCCTATGTTCGAAGGAATGTTGGAATTAAATGGTGTTTGCGACGACACAGGGCCACAAAACAAGTGAATGAGGGTTTTATGTCGCTATTTCATGCCTCTTATGTTTCTAGGTCGATGATCCTCCGACAACTATGCGAAACATGCTTCTTGAAGCCATGTTTCTTCTCCAAAATAGGGAACTTCCAAGGCCTTGTTTCTTCTCCAAATGAAGGAAAAAGCCTATTTTTTCGGTCATCTGTATTTCGGCTTGCATCTGACTGTGTTTTTACAGCCAAATGCAATTGTTGGAGCCAAAAACAGATGAATCTCCACCACATCCAATTAATGGAGCACACTGAAAATCCAGAGAAAAATTCGCCCCAGTCCTTTTTGAACATTTAAGGTGCTATGCGACATTGAGGAATGATACCGTAAGAGCACCCATTAGCCAGACTGCACGAAATGGAGAAAGGGAGCGGAAAAGGGAGCGGAAAAGGGCGGAAAAGGGAAGTTGAAAATTGGACCGTTCACAGTACTGTAGCCTTTTTTTTCAGCCCTTTTTCATCGCTTTCATTTTTGTTTCATCCAAAATCACAGGTTGTACCTATATTTTTTGGATTTACACCCTTTTTGCATGTTGAAATCGAATAGGGGAAAACACCCCGGAGAAAAACGGAGGCAATGCAAAAAAGGGAGCAAAAAGGGAGTAAAAAAGGCTACTGCGATTGACCCTGATGCTGGCGGACAAGCGAAGAGCCACTTTCCTTCAGCAGTACTAGTATTGAGCGCGCAATTCGTTTGGATGAACTGGCACGGATTGCGACGCAGTCTGGAGGGAGAATGGATTTACATCCGGCTGTGTGCCGTAGTAATTTATCGTAGTGAACCGATTCAATATCTTACTCTCCGAGTCTATAGCGTAGGTGTCATTTAAATTTTGGCGGGTTGAAGCATGACTCCAGACCAAAGAAAAGTCATCTTCCGCTCGCAGCCGCCCTAGCCAACCGCCCGCATTAACTGAGCGAGTTTCTATACTGAGCGCTTGGCGTCTATCAGATCCTGTCAGTGTCACGGGCCGTTACCTTGACTCTTACCACCATGACTCTGAGTATCACCCAAGTCCCGGAAGACATCCTTTTAGAGTTTGCCAAAACAATTGGATGTTGCTGATCTCCTTAGCTTTCTCTCAGTACTGTAGTATTTCGTTCAAATCGACACTGGGTGTGACGCGTGCCCCAAAAAACCAATTCGACATTTCGACAACAGCCAAAATTTGGCGTGACACCAGCGAAATTTTCGACATCGAATCGAAAGTTTTGGCTTTTTTGGGTCTTGCAGGCAGTACTAGTATGTTGTTTACTGGTCAACAACTTGAACAATACAGCGCAAGGTATGAGGCTGCAATTCTAGCTTGTTGAGCAATTGCGAGACGTTACTGGATGGCTAGTCACGATGTGAATGCTTATGAGCCGAAGCTTCACTTAGGATTACACAGAGCGCAGGGGGCAACGGTCTACCTGATGGTATTGGGATAAGCTTTTTTCCACAGGAGGGAAGGCTCCCCTTTATGTACGTAGAAATATTCTAATTATAGCGAAATGACAGAGTCTGCTTATGGTGTGTCATTTTTGGTTCCTTTCGTCCTTCTCTTCATCTGTTTCTCCCTAGGTATACTTTTGCATCTATGGTGGTCTTTTGTCTATGTTACTCAAGGAGGTGTGTGTGTATTTGACTTGGGTCTTTGTTAATTTCTCATTCCTCCCTTTGCTTTGGAAGATCAGATGTTCCTTACTTTGTCGGAACAGGCTGCTGCCCGACTCTCTGTGATCTGTGAGAGTTCAGTTTCCTTTTCAGGAAATCCAAAAATTTCTGTCGTTTCTGTTTGTCTGGACCGTGCGGTCCTGCTTCTTCCGTTTTACATGTTCACGGTTTATGATTCTGCCTTACTCATTTTGTGTTACTTGTCCATCCTTGCCGACAAGGAAGTCAACATTCGGTTAAGCCGCCCAAAAGTATCTGCTTCTACATAGGTCAATTTATAGAGTCTCTCCAGTTCCCAGTATTTACAGCTGTTTGCGGAACTTAGGGCGCGGCTGTTTTTTTTTTTTTTTTCAGTGGTTTTCGGCAGGACAGCTGCTGCGGGTGCAATTCTCATCCGTTTACCTTATGAGTATGCTCAATCTATTAGGAATTCCGATGCGCAGTTTTCTGCGTCTTCAGATTTTTTATTTTGTTCTACAATCAAATTTATGGCTCAAGTGCGCATATTTTGGGTTATTTCTGGGCAGGACAGCTCTAGGATGAGCATTTCAACCCCGATTGTCCTAGATTTTTTATATGGTCGACTTCTATGTATAATCTAGTTCCTGAAATACCGGGATAGTGAATTGAACCTCTCTACGATTCCAGGCTACCGTATTAAAACAGCAAGCTGATGGAGATTCAATCTATCCAATATTTCCTGACCACTAGATTGAAACCAAGAGTTATATTCACTATCCCGGTATTTCAGGAACTAGATTATACATAGAAGTCGACCATATAAAAAATCTAGGGTAATCGGGGTTGAAATGCTCATCCTAGAGCTGTCCTGCCCAGAAATAACCCAAAATATGCGCACTTGAGCCATAAATTTGATTGTAGAACAAAATAAAAAATCTGAAGACGCAGAAAACTGCGCATCGGAATTCCTAATAGATTGAGCATACTCATAAGGTAAACGGATGAGAATTGCACCCGCAGCAGCTGTCCTGCCGAAAACCACTGAAAAAAAAAAAAAAACAGCCGCGCCCTAAGTTCCGCAAACAGCTGTAATTGGCGGATGGGAGGTCTCTGGGGCCTGCATGTACTTGCATTGTTGGGTGTTTGTGGGAACGGGAAGAAGGTCATGATTGGGTCATGATGTGCCGAGAATCGGATGGGAGATAGAAAGGGACTAGGCGGCGCAACAACCAGTATCGGGGCCCAATAGACAAGGCCCACAGTCGGGGAAGGCACTGGTCAGATGAATGGCACGTATCCTGTCTTCCAATCCACTCACGACACAGTGGTCCTGTTACAATCGACATGCACCACAGTCCAGAGCTCAGAGCACTCAAACACAAGGAAAAAAAGAAGCTGAGCGCAAAAACCCACTCAAATTAGTGTGTACGCACTTGAATAGTACTCAATTCCCATGTAGCTCAGGTCCAGATTTTGCTGTCTGTCAAAGACGATAGTCTTCAGGGGTTGCGTGTCTCCCAAGACCACCACTAACATTGGGTATTTCAGCTGTAGATTTGTTAGTAGGCTAGAGAGTAAAGCTACTACATTTAGTAGAGGTGTGTAAGTAATCTCGCCCCATCCGCAAACTTCCCGTGTTTCCGTCTGAACCCGCAAGTCAGGCAGGAAGTAGGTAGAAATAGGGAATTCACTTTGGCACCCACAAACTCCGGCAGTCGTATCGCAGTCTTGAATTCGCCCTATGCATGCATCCGTGGATCTCCGCATTCAAAGAGCTGAGCACATGAGTCGAATTTGCCGCAAGTCTGCAGAC
This sequence comes from Mycena leptocephala, assembly GCA_029378395.1. Classification (NCBI taxonomy): domain Eukaryota; kingdom Fungi; phylum Basidiomycota; class Agaricomycetes; order Agaricales; family Mycenaceae; genus Mycena; species Mycena leptocephala. Next base: position 33,757 of record JARJLF010000478.1, read on the forward strand.
TGGAGAAAACAATTGCCACACATTCAGAGTAAGACATGAATGAAATGTTGCAGCTGGCGGCTGGTCAAGGCTGGTCTGAAAGACAATTCAAGGGAATGTTTGTGGACTGACTTGTATGGTGATGAAAGGCCAGGAGCTGATGCCTAGTGCGCAGAAATGCAAGGTTAACAGAGATAGAGAGAGGGACTTCAAGTGCATGATCAAGGCCGCATTTCAATGCATTGTCGAAAAAACCGCTGTAACAGTGCGAACTGGCACTCAGGGATGTCGGGGATGTAAGTAGATGCATTCCAGATCATAATGCAGAAGTTACGAGGAGGTGAAAGAACCAGTGGAGTGGGGAAAGAACCAAAGGGTCCTGTTCCATGTTGTCGTCAAGCTGAGAAGAGACGAAGGCTTGAATCAAGAGACTCAATGATACAACTTGAACAGATTTCAGAAGGATATCTAGAGAAGGTTCAAAACTTAAGCACAGAGATCTGGAATTGCGGAGTCAATACACCTCGAAAAGCCCGCAGAAAACCATGCACCTGTCTTGATGTTGGTAGGACACAAAGTTTAGGAGCCAAGGGTAAAGGCAAAAATCGCACACCGAGCAATTGCAAGAGCTACAGCATAGTGGATGCCAGTGGTTCAAATGGGTCCCTGGAATCATCGGCTGAGGTTGGTGGATGAATTCTGACAGTAATTCTCTCTGGGAACTCACCAAGGCCAGCTACTCGCATTAGAAAACATTACGTTGCGCTCCAGCCAACCAAACTTTCGCATCTGCATTGTGACTCTGCATTCCGCAAGTTCAGGCAACTGTCTAGATGTTCAACGTCCTAGGTGCAATTCCAGACTCTGTCTTGGAACTTGAAGTTCAGAAAATTGTATGACCCATTTTTTTTATTTTTATTTTACAGCAGGTGGCAGTACCGAAGGCACAAATCAGAAAATTGCCGTTTTGGGCATTTTCTGATCCCCGCGACCGATTTGCCCATATCTCGATGGGTTCTGCACGGATTGAGATGAGACATAGCTAGATGATTCGGGGTAATTTGTGCGCAATTGGTGACAGAAAAAAGTTGCGAAAATATTTTATAGTGATTTTGGGGGTCAATTCAGTCTACCAGCATCTAGGCATGTTGAAAGCACCTAGATTTTTGTGAGGGAAGACTTTTATGCATTCTGAAAGTTGACGTACAGTCAGAATCTTCAATATCTTAATTTATCATGCTTGTAATGACATTGGGACAATGGCAATATACTGCAATAAGGAAATATTGTGGTATTTGAATCTGTCCTGGAACTCTCAGCAAATCTGACTCTATGACAACCTTCAGAATGCATAAAAGTGTTCCCTCACAAAAATCTAGGTCATTTCAACATGCCTAGATGCCGGTAGATTGAATTGACCCCCAAAATCACCCCCAAACCCCACTCACCAAATATTTTCGCAACTTTGTTTCTATCAATAATTGCACACAAATTACTCTGAATTATCTAGCTTTGTTCCATCTCAATCCGTGCAGAACTCATCAAGATATGGGCAAATCAGTTGCCGGGATCAGAAAATGCCCAAAACAGATTCGCACCTTCGGTACTGCCATCTTCTGTAAATGTGAACATTAAACGAGCCACACAACGGTACAGGGACTCGTACTGCCATGCGCACGCAGTGGCCTCAAAGCCCAAGTGAACTGACATTGCAGAATTCCAAGGCTATCATTTCAGAGGAAGACTTGGTTCTGTTTTGGAAGTACATCAGCAAGATCACATTCTGCGCGCGATCTTTTTGATCTTGTGATGTCTCGTGAGTCTCGCTCCCTTTAATCCCTGTTCTTCCGCCTGCCCATTGCTGGACTAGATGGTATCGGGGAGCACATTGCGCACTCGAGAATACCTCTATAGGATGGTATTCATTATTGTGTGTGGTCCCGGAGCCTAGCGTGCCTCGTGGGAAGTCAATCAGATGGGCTGGCGTGGAGATCTCGGACATAGCTCGTGGTCGCGCGGTCGCGCGGTCTTTTCGGTCTTGTACGCGTGCGTACGAGCTCGTACAAGCTCCCACGAGCAATGTGTATAAACCACGATGTAGTCTAAGTGGAATGTATACTGAAGGCAGGAATAAAAGTAGAAATGAACCGTTTTTCTCCATTTTGCGATATTTTAGTTAGAACACTCGCTACGAGCTCAATTCTGGTTAGAATCTCTCGGGAGTAGGTGCGTTCAACTCGCACTGCAAATCTGCAGGGGATGGTCCATCACGATTTTTGATGGGATCAAAAAATAAACTTTTTGCCATTTTCATCACGTTTCCGCATAGGACAGCTGTAACTCGGGACGCAGGTCTCGGATTGACCTCGTATAGCACCCCACTATGTACTGCTGTCCTAGCCTCACAAGGCCACATACGGCGAAATAAATGAAAGATCATCATCATCATCATCAATAAGTATGTACTGACCAGACGAGTTTGCAAATCGGACCGCTATAACATTCGTGGCGGTTTTAGACGCCAAGGTTTTATCACACCTGTTGCTCGGCCAAACTTGCTGCACCACTGCTCTCAGAGCACTCATTCCATGCCCACAAACTTGATTCCACCGAGAAATCTGTACCCATTCCACTTCTGAACCAGGACAAAGCAAAATACTCCTGTGGAGTCGCCGACCGGGAAGTAGATCCTTAGTCCGTGCCGAAGTTGAACGGGGATGTAGAGCCGAGAAAGGACAATTCACAAGTCGTTGATCCAAGAAATCTTTTAGTCCCGGGCTAATCTCAGTGATTCTTGTAAGGCATTCCACGCCGGTCGGCGGTGATCCAGCTCCCCGCGAGCGAGAATATCGCACTTTGATCTGACCCGTGACCGTGGCACTGCCACGCTCGATATGGAGAGTTCTGTGACCTCTGGTTTAACAAGCAAAGCAGTGCGGACAATTTCAAAGAGACAGGACTGCTCAGAATAGTTCTGGGTATCATCTGTCAATTTGCAGCATGCAATTAGCTCTCCATATCAAGTCACGCTTTTCTAAGCGTGTGAAACGGCTGTATTTGGCAGGGATGAGGAAACACTTGATGAATTTAAGCTTTTATCATCAAACCTTAATTGTGGATCCCCGCGAGCCAGAATATCACAGCCAGGGTTCAAATTATTGCCGTGGACTCCCCGCGAGCCAGAATATCGCACTTTTGATTTGACCCGTGACCCCAGCACTGCCGCGCTCGATATGGGGAGTTCCGGCCAAATACAGCCTAGCTTGTTTGTTTTCCGTGCATTTCGAAAAGCATGACTTGGTATGGAGAGCTAATTACATGCCGCAAATTGCCAGATGATACCCAGCACTATTCTGAGCAGCCCCATCTGTTTGAAATTGTAATGGCTGCTTTGGTTGTTAAACCAGAGGTCACGAAACTCTCCATATCGGGTGTGGCAGTGCTGGAACCTCGGCCCGAATCAAAAGCACTCGTGGGGATTCCACAGCCGCACTTGGCTGATTCAAGGTTTGCAGGTATCTAACCATTGAATTGAAACCAGGACACACAAAAATGGCCATGTATACATTGTCTGGGTGATTTACATAATAGCGAATTTTTGCATCAGGTGGCTGTTCAGTGGCTATCCAGACCCCATTTATTGATGTCAGGACAGCCTTTTACAGGCTGCATTGAAGATCTGGGGATGTGGTTTGCTGCCGATTATCAATACGAATCGAATGGTCTGGATACGGATAACCAGCTCAAATCTGGAGAGAATGGCAAAAAAAAAATTGCGGTGGACTGTTTGGCCTGTAATTGTGGCCTTGTATGCCTGGATCATGTCCAATCGGGCTGAAACATACCCTATTGCCCTCAGGTAAAAATTGGGGACGCGCAATTTCCGGATTTGACGAACAGGTTCAATGCTCCTGCAGCAGAATATTCCGGTCGTCAGGGAGGGAGATCAGAACAACCTTCCTCTGGAGCTGGAAACGAAAATCATTGAACAATGCTCCGCCCAAGAAAGAGTAGCATTCCGGTGATTTTTATACGCGCAGTGGGAGTATACCATCCCCTGGAGATTGTGTGGGAAGACACTGTGTCCAAAAATTGGGTCTATTGAATATCAGGAATCAAAGTTACAGCTGTCCTATGCAGAAACATGGTGAAATCAGCAAAACAGAAAAAACGGTCCGCACCTTATGTTCCGCAAATGGCTGTAACAAATATGGTCTGGTTGCCAAGAAATGGCTGAAAACCCACCGGTCAATCATTTTGGGTGGAGAGAGCGGCGGGCGACCGATCCACGAGCCGCTGATCTCCAGGTCGTAGGGCGATGGTGATGCGCGAGAATGAACCCAGAACAGAGACGCCAGACGAACGCCCACATGGGACCATCCGTCGGGCCCCGAACCGTTTACCACGGATCCTACTGTTCAATTTCCAACAGAACAAGAAAGCCTATATGGAAAGTTGCTGTCAAAGTGAAAGAGCGAGATATTTTACTGACACGTTGTAGACCGGGCACGAATTCGACGCCGTCCGCACCATCTCAGCTATGGCAACGTCCGGTCTCGCGTCCACCTTCGCGACCATGTGCAAGAGCGGAATCATCTATGTGGAAGTCGATGCGGTGTCCGTTGTCCAAGGATTGATCACAAAAGTCGCGTTTCTTCGGCCGGTCCCGGCTCCGTACCAGATCACGATCCAGGAATACATCCCGACCCTTACGTTGGGCGAGGCTCCGCTACTGCCCAATTTCACCTGGGTTCGCGTGAGATCTCGAGGCAGGTACCGATCAGCTTGTGCTTTAATAATATTGGCCGACTCGGATCGGTTCAAGGGTTCAAAAACATTTCTCGTGGCTAGTCCCGATCCCTGTTGCTCCTGCAGAAAGCCTGCCTTTGGTTCAATGGTATGATGTATCTTATAGTGTTGCAGAGGGCTAGAAATACCGGAATTTTGAATACGACCATTACTTCAAATGTATTGTGACTTATGGCCAGCACAATTTTCCTTCGCAAATTTCGTGAGCTATGGATTTGAAATACAGGTCAAATCAAAAATCCCGGTACCTTGTGGAATTCCCAGGCGGTGACTCCGGCGTCGATCCGAGAGCCCCAAAAGGAACTGTTTGATAATCACTTTACTTTCAGTCGTACCGTTCCGCTATACTCCAGGATGGCTCGGATATTAGCTGTAAACTCTTAAAAATTGATAGCGGCGCTCATTGATCAACGCTGTCCACGGGAGCAGGCCAGCAATCACACGATCAAGGAAAGCAACAGACTACAACATGCGAGATACGAGCTTCCCGTTGTAGCGTCTGTCTTCCAGAGACTAGGTGATTCCTCGGCGCTCCTCAGTCCATGTCTGAGGAACCTGTAAGATCCAGCTGAGAGTACCATCACGCCGTTCCTGTCTTCTTGGCGAGACGAGCTGTGTAATAAGGCGAGCTCAGGAAGAAGCTGCCTAACTCGAGTCTTGTGTTTACCGGGGGTCTGATTGCAGGCGAGCTTGTTTAAGTTGTTCCGTAATTACGGAGTTTGAATTCACACGTGATTCAATCGCTCCAACGCGAGTCGGAGTTGGACTAGGCTCGTGACCAACCGCTTCTCAGGGCCGCAGGCAAGACCGCCAGAGCAAGGAGAAACGCCAAGATTATTGGGGGAGCTTGCGACCCCAGATGATCCCGAAATCCGGATGGCTGTGCAGAGTTCTGTGATGGCGTCCATAGGAATTGATCGCGTCGCCGTGGGAATATCACTGTCAAGCCGTCGCACTGACACATCAAAAGCCCCTAACCAGCAAACTGAGCTTTCATTCAACCCAGTCTGGGCTGAAAAACAAGGAATAGTCTATGGAAATACATTTCATTTCGAGAGTATTCAAGTCTACCTGCCTCCTGAGATGGTGGAGGCTTGCAGCAGGGAACAAGTAAGGTACTACTCAGAAACATTAGTAAGTATGGCCAGTAGGCTCGAATCCAGTCTGTCTATGAAGGCAAGCCTGCCGTGTTTGTACAGGCTATGGACAGACCAAGCACTGGCCTAGATGGCCAGAGGAACCACATCTAGAAACAACCTGAAATGAGCTGGCTTTGAGTGATGAGAACACTATATAAAGGCCAAAAAAAAAACTAAAGAAAAACTTAAAATGAAAATCCTGACCTCAAGGGTGCTGGGAACTTGCAATGGTGTTGGAGGAAGTTCTCAGGGTATGCTCCATGGGAAATGTTGAGAGACTGGAAATTATTGTGTACAGAACTCGGGATAAGCAAGCTCCCCATTTCTGTAGCTGGGCCCCAGCATACAAAACATATTTATGAGGCAAGTGGTCAAAGAACATGCCGTGCTTCGCTTGCCACTTTTGACAAATTGCTTGCGACCCTGTACAAGGTCAAAAAAGGCCAAAAAAGGGCCATAAAGTGCGCAAGGCGACAAGCTCGCAAACAGAACGTGAATCCTCGAAAGGCGTCGGTTCGACTCCCTCTCCGAGCATAAAATTTAAGTCGATCTTCGTGACTGGGCATGGTACAGTATGAAATGTTGCAGAGGGTGCCCACCAGAGCTGTCCTGAGGTAGGTAGGTAGCTTCTCTGGGCTTGCTCCATAGTTTCTGAGTGGGTTTTTTTCGACCTTTCGACCTTGTGAGTTTGCTGACAAGCTCACAAGCCCAAAAAAGCAACAAGTTTTTTGTCAAAATATTGATGTGAAGCGGGTCTCGCTGGGCGAAAAGCCCAGAAATTCCTTGGCAAGGTTTCTCGCTTCTTGCCGGCGCCGATTCAGGCAAGGTGAAGCTTTCTGGGGTGAGTTCTATTCACGGGACTCCTCAGCACGTTAGCCTTTCCGCCGTGGAGATGCGGTTGGCTCACGAGCGGCGAAACCCTCCGGATTATCAAAAGGCACGGATTTCGACCATACCATGCCCCACAAGACCCCACACCGCCCTCCAAGTTCTGTGTGTCGATGGACATTGCGTCCGTGGGTGGATCCTCCGACGTTGCCTGCTTGCTACATCAAGCGCAGCGGCCGTCCTCAAGTTGTATAATCCGCGCTTGGCGATGCCCGCGAGATTCAATATGGACAAGTCGGGCACACCTGGCGCGCTGCCTGGCGGCACACTGGACGAGCTGGAGGGCCCCGCTTGCGATTGGCGACAATGCCATGCTGGCGTTTTGGTGCGCACGGACCTCGAGGATTATCCTACTCCGTGATTGGCGGTCGCTTATCAGCCGACGGGTTTCCCGAGCTCTTGCTCGATGCCGAGCATCTGCTCGAAGGGTTCTGTTGTCCGAGCTTGGCCTCGATGCCGAGTGCACTCGACGGGATTTCTGGGCCTTCGCCCGATGCCGAGCATCTGCTCGAAGAGTTGTATTTTCCGAGCTTAGCCTCGATGCCGAGTGCCTACTCGACGGGATTTCCGGGCCGGATGCGGAACCTCGATGTCAATGTCAAGATATGTTCAAATAATTTTCCGGCCTCTGCGGCCTTGTGCCGTCCCCAAAAGTCCTTGGGCCTGTCTCTTCGGAGGCAGGTGGTGTGCATGCATACTGCAAAGGGAAGACTTACGACAACTATCTGAGAACTGGTGGACACCGGGATTTATACCTGGGAGGAGAGAACTCCTTCCGCACACCAGCTCCTGCTGGCGGTCAGGTCCCACAGGGTTTTAACTGGAGGTCCCACCATTCCAACAGCCAGCCAGTTCAAAGCTAGTCAGCGTCTTGTGATGATCGATCACCTGGAATGGTGTGTGTGCTCCGTTGACATCTCGTAGTTAATATGTACGGATAACCACCCGTATGTACTTACCCGTTTGTCTTCGGTAAACTCGTTGTTCATGTTGTGGACCATGCGAGTATAATATAACCCCCCCGTTAGCTTTGTCTATCGCGATGGACACTCATTCCTCCCTTCCCTCACTGCCATGATCCCAACGAGTTTGTTTCACATAACCTTACTTCTGCTGCGCGCAACGACCTTCGTTGGTGGGAGCACGCTCTTTCCCTCTCCGGAGTATCCCGGTCACTTTTGATTCGGAAGACATTCGATCTTGATGTCTGAGTCGACGCGTCAACCGATTTCGGCATCAGGATCCTAATCAACTCGCAGTGCGCGGCCTGGCAATTGTTGCCGGGCTGGAAAGCGGAGGGACGCGATATAGGTTGCGCCGAATCCATTGCAATTGACTTCGCATGCATATGGCTGGTCTCGCAGCGCGACTTGCGCGACGTTAATATTGTCATTCACGGGGATAATGCTTCTGATTGACGCCTACAAGCTCGGTCGGTCCAGGAACATTTCTCGTAACGTGTCCATCCGGCGAATCACCGAGATTCTCATTCCGCGCAACCTCTCTATTACCCCATCTTATGTTCCTCCCCTCGAGAACCTCGCAGATCCGATTTCCGGTGGCAATTTCGGGCCCGCAGATTCTCGCTTACAGAATCCATACTCAGCTTTTCAGCCCCTGTGAATAAGTCTTTATAAGATGCTTGATCCTAATGCACTGCAATCACACAGTCATTTTTTGCCCATAGAATACTGGTCTCAAGTGGGTATTCTGTTGGGATTGCTGTGTTGAGACAGAAATTGGTGCAGGAATTGTATCAAATGGTCTTCTAGCCTAATTCAGGAGTTGACTCCAATGAAATTTGCACTCAGAAAGATATCTAAGGCAAATTGAAGCGCATTCAAAGTCGCCGGCTTTTCCGGGCCGCTCCGGGCCGGACTTCCGTGAAACACTTAAAACAGTTCACCGAACATGCCTGTATGCAATCTAATGGCCAATTTATTTTTTTCATGATACCTATAGACTACCTCCGTCCCTCCAGATAACAAATACGAGAAAGAACCTCACACACATTGTGGAATTGCGAATTTTCTGGTGCAAGGAGGAGGTTGTCAGCAAGTTGGTCATTCGATATTGAATTGGGAGATGTGTGTAGTCAGAGGAGCTGTTCTGATGTAGTAGTTGGGTCACAGGGAAGTATACACAGACTTGACAAAAATATTTGGAAAGATCCATGAATGGACACCATCCAGAGGTTGGATCCTATGTTGGAAAAGTTTGTCAATTGTCGAAATTGTGTTGAACAACAAAGTCTCCCAGAATTCCATGTATTTGTTATATTTTATACCGTATTTGAGCTTTTCCCATCAAATTATTGTCCTGGGCGCCCCGCGAGCGAGTTCCGCAATACAGCGGCTTCAATCTATTGCCCTGATCCAGGTTATAAAGCAGTGGGGGAATGTTCAGTGGGGGAATGAAACACTTGGCGTATTTCTCTTCCATCAAATTATTGTCCTGAGGCTCCCGCTGGCGAGTTCCGCATACCAATACAGTGGCTTCAATCTATTACCCTGATCCAGATTACAAAGCACATGGCTTTTCTTATAAATATGCAACTGCATGCCGGAAATGCAGTGGCACATCATGCATGTGCGCTGAAGAGAATTAATATTCGCATCAAAGATGACCGGGGTCTGGTGGACATGCCGCGGCGTTGACACGAGGGCCAGGGAAGTACGTGAGTGGGGGAATACGGTGGAATATGCTGTGAGGGAGTGCTGCACGTCTTTGATTGCAAGTCATCCGAATTTCAATGTACAATATAGAAACCTCTTCTAGTTTCTGCATTTACACAGTTCCTGTACCTCATCGGCGCATGTTCGTACGGTCAAGTTGTGGCCGGTGTACAGATGGCCACTGGACATCTTTAGACGCGTTCGACCAGCATATAAACAATGGCAATGAAGAGTGTGATCCTCAATACCCGGCACCCAGAGTGGATCCAGATGTTACCGCTTTCTTTGTCAAATCGATACCCAGTGGTTTCCGGCAAGAACTCGGAGCGCCTCGGAGAAGTTTCAACTAATGTGGAAGTCGAAGAATACAATGTCTCCGAAGCAGAGGGCGTAGGGCTGTCAATGTCTGCAGCATGTCAATATAATTGATTCACTGCAATTGTGAAGTGCCCACTTACAAGTCCATGACGCCGAGGTGTCAATCCTAAGCGGGTGGGAAACACGCGCCCTTGCCTGTATGGAGCCGGATTCGTCCCTTCCTTCCTCTTCTATGGTTGCCAGTGCTCCCCCAGAGTATTTCCTGCGAATGTGAAGGGGCCTCATACGCTATGGCTAGTATATATTTCCCTCCTTTCGCCGGTCATATATCGGACCGGAGTCCTTTGGAAAGCTTTCAGGCCTCTCTGGCTTAACAATTAGGTGCTACATAAAGGGGCACTGTACTCGTTATTACAAAAAGTAACCGGAAAGGGCGTATCTCCGCAGTATACCACAACTCTTAGCAGGTTTTTGGTCGGTAATTGACAAAGGGGTATACCTCAACATGGGACACCAAAAATCACTACCTGGTCTACTTTCGTTGCTGCGAAATTCAAAATTTAAATCATTTTTTTATGAAGGCGGTGATTTTGGCTGCTTTTTAGTTTATTCATGGAAGGATTGAAAATTCTATGCTAAATGTGCCGCAGATTGGGAATCTTGCTACGAGGATGGCTAAAATCCAGGTCAGATGCCGTTAAAACCCAATTTCCGGTTACTTTTTGTAATGACGAGTACAATACGACTACGGCGACTACATGGCCTATGTTGTACTACGTAGTGGTTGCATTTTTTTCCTGATGACACGCGAGCAGAAAATTTAACCACCGGCGAAGCACGTTATGTAATATTTTCTGAACTCTGTGGCTGTGCTCATCTTTTATCTACTCCCGAGGCAAAAATGGAATGCGCGCTCATTTTCTGGTGGAATCGTGATTCGGCAACGTGAATGCACCCCCAACACGCCCGCAGAAAATTTAACCCCCGGCGAAGCACGTTATGTAATATTTTCTGAACTCTGTGGCTGTGCTCATCTTTTATCTACTCCCGAGGCAAAAGTGGAATGCGCGCTCATTTTCTGGTGGAATCATGATCTGTCAAGGTGCATACAGCCCCCAACACGCGCGGAGGAAATTTAACCCCCAGCGAAGCACGTTGTGTAATATTTTCTGAATTCTGTGGCTGTGCACATTTTTTATCTCCTCCCGAGGCAAAAGTGGAATGCGCGCTCATTTTCTGGTGGAATCATGATCCGGGAAGGCGCATGAAGCCCCAACACGGGCGCAGAAAATTTAACCCCCGGCGAAGCACGTTGTGTAATATTTGAACTCTGTGGCTGCGCACATCTTTTATCTCCTGATTCTCCTCATACATCCAAAGCAGTACTATGGGTCTATGATGTCTATTAGGCAATATGTCAAGTCATTGTGATTTGGCGCACGCTTTAGCGAGGCGGATATTCACATACTACAATAAGTAGAGCTTTGCATGAGAACTCGGGCACACCCATATCTGTAAACATCATAGTCCCATAGTACTCCTTTGGATGCATAACATATTCAAAAACTAGGCCAACCGGGGCCGTACTCACAGTGCTACAGCGTTCCTGCTTAAAACCGAAATTTTTTGGAAGAAATCTCATTATGTGATTGGACCAAAACAAACGGTATTTTCTCCCGGGAAGATTTTCAATGTGAATACAACGGACCTACTCCCAAGGCAATCAGATCAAAATTGAGCCCGTGGCGCCGATTCTGCTGGAAACCGTTGAAAAAAAAAACCCCCCGACTGCGCCTGTTGTACTGCAAACGGCTGTAAACGAAGTCTCATGAATTATATATTCTCTAGTACATCGACAACTTTCACGCGAACAACGGCCCTTCACCATACAGTGGTGCTCTAAAAAAGCACCGAGCCCCGTTTGAGCTCATTTCGTGGTCGAATCCCTTCAAACAAAATTGTAGCATGAACGTTCAGTGATTTCAAGCTCATATGCACAGAAGAAACCATACCATACCTACTTAAATGTCCCGAAATAAAAATATTTGGCGTATTCTGAAAAATCGACGTTGTGAATTTGCTCGCTATCGAAAAATGGTCATCACTCCATGAAAGTACTTGAAAAATGAAGTATACTCACATTTTAGTCCACTTGATTTGATACTCATTTGAGCTCACAATGGGCACTGCAAATAGGTCATTTTGGCCATTTTGAGAGCATTTTGGCCATTTTTGCCCAAAATGGCGAACTTGAGAGCCTCCGTGTGAGCTCAAATGAGTATCAAATCAAGTGGACTAAAATGCGAGTATACTTCATTTTTCAAGTACTTTCATGGAGTGATGACCATTTTTCGATAGCGTGCAAATTCACAACGTCGATTTTTCAGAATACGCCAAATATTTATATTTCGGGACATTGAAGTAGGGATGGTATAGTTTTTTCTGTGTATATGAGCTTGAAATTACTGAACGTTCATGATACAATATTTTTTGAAGGGATTTGACCACGAAATGAGTCCAAACGGGGCTCGGGGCTTTTTTAGAGCACCACTGTACGTTCAAACACTTACTTGGTTCATTTTGCCTACGATTACGAAGACACATAACCCGGCCTTTATGCTGCTCCCCAATTGTCGCTGGTGAATTCAATATCCTGCGTGAAATGTTGCCTTCGTTCCAAAAGTCCGACACCTCCCCGAATATCACCTTCATCCGGGTCTCGCTACATAGTTCCCAATTGCCGCTTCTAACTCGACAATCCCGTCTGCATCCTCCAAGGGTTGCCAGCATTAAAATTCTGTGGCCTTTGTCTTCCACCATTCACATGAAAACCATCTTCACCCGTCCTTCATCCTCCTCGCCCCTCCCAAGTTCGGAATGAAGCGAGCCTTCATTTCAATGTTACCTTCATCCAACTCCGCCATAATCTCAACCTTCATCTGGCCTTCGTCCTTCTCCACAATTATGTACCGCCTAAATTCAACATCTGTCTTTATCCTTGCTTCGTCCTGACATTAACCGATTCCAAACTTCGCCTTCATCTTATTCTCGGCCTTCATCTTACAGCTGAATTAATCGATATGCTGCTCGCCATGTTGCCCGCATTTAAAACTCCGACTTCATCTTGGACCAGTTTGCCCGAAAATTGCGTTGAAATAACACCGGGTGTCTCTCCCTCTCTTAGCTGATGCCCTCATACCACGGGTTTTATAACTCAAAACCACACCGGCTGGTGAGTCTGTCGTGTCTGTGTTCAACGTCCCAGCAGTTATAAATAGCAACTGGACAGTCCGGTGAAGAAACCGACATTTGGGTGGAGCATGGGGCCCGATGACATCATTTAGAGCCCCGAGAGCCAATACGAATATCCGGAGACACAAATGGTGTTGTCTGGCACCGACAGGAAGACGTCGTTTTTTATATAGACTAGCAGTTACCCGTGCTACGCCACGGAGAGTTGAGTTGGGCAGTTCCAGAATCCACAGATGTACTCGAACGGAAGATGCCGTTCGTCGCCGACCTTCGGTCGACTCCTCGCGGCCTCGTGCGCAGCCATTGAGACTTTTTATATGTTCTCAATCAATAGATGATACTGGCTGCATACCAGGATGAGAGAATGGCCTGCAAATGCTGCTGTTTCCTGATAGAGCTCCCATAGCTCGTGTCTCCTTGCATTGCTGCAAACTGCTTGAGCCCTGGGCATCTAGTTGAGTCGATATATGATTAGGACGTTAGCATGCAACACATTGTATCGTTTAATCTTCTCTCCCATGCTTCTCCGGAGTCTTGAGGAAAGTCCTACGATGTTTTGAATCTCTTCTTTTCGCCTCGGGCATCTCGGGCATGTTCAAGCGCCACAGTTAAATTTGAACGTCTTGACCATACACTTCACTTTGAGTGCTGGATCGACTGCAATCTTAAGACAGTGTCTAGACTCCTTTCCTCAACGCAAAGTTCAACTTTTTTTCTTGAAACATTTTATTTTATTCATATCACCGCCTGCCTTGATCTCTCTAATGGACTGATTGACCTATACCCAGGGTTAGAATTACCTTGATGCACCCACCAAAGTATTAGAAAAAAGGCCCACATGCTTTCAGTTGGTAATTGCTCTCGAAGACGGGGGTGTTCAAGATCTCAACATTTTAAAAATAGAAAGTCAACAGTTGAATGGAGAATGCGACATCTCGTTCAGCGGAGTCGTTGACGGCACGTTGTGGCCAATACAGATGCCCTTACTGTATTCATGAGCATTCTTTGGACCTCAATATTGTATTAAATCTGCCTTTGTCTTCTCCCTCAACCCGTCTTACGGCTTTTCCCTTCCATTGGTAACGTATCTACTGAACAAAGAACTTGTCTCAACATCGCGGTGGAGCCGAATGCACGAATTCAACATCACAGGAAATTGTGGAGCAGACTCAGTAAACCGTTCTCAGGTGCCACTTTTGTCTAACCAAACATGTCATTCGGACTCTCGGACCGGTTTGACTCGAGACAAACGGTGTTCGATTGCAATATAGATATGTCCCAGTTTGGCCTCGCCCGGGCTTCGTTGGGCTCCCAATTCATCTTCCGCCCATAATTTCATGCTGGCTAGGTGTGACCAGTGCAATGCAGGATTGAAAGATATTCTGGCTTTCCGTCGCATTCAACCATTCCTTGGTCCTTCCACACAGGACATCCCTCAAATATCACTCGGGCTTCATTCAGGTCTTTGAATCCCTAAAGCTCACTTTCACCTTGTCGAGTTTAGTTGGCCCTGAAATTCCCTTCATTCCTGCTCCATGCTCACCGACTTCAGCTCCCAAACAATCAAGTCAATTTGTGGCATCATCGCGGCCGACTGAGGCCTACTCACCTTGTCCTATTTGCTCCAGAACTCCTGACTTTCATCTAACTTTGGAAGGCGCCATCGGTAGGTATTAGATATCAGCATGACACGCAATTGCTTGCCTGTTACTCTTCCTGCCATTTCCAGATGCTCCCCAGTTCTCACAACGCTATCCTGACCATTATTAAATATCTTGACTTTGCATCGGGCATCTCGGGCATGTTCTTAGACTCGTTCAAGAGCCTCGGTTGAATGCGGGTACTAATATATCACTTTGGTAGGGTGTTTAGTGCAATTCTAAACCATTTGTAGACTCCTCTGCCGATGCAAAGTTCAGCTCTCGACTCCGAGTCAGAATGCTTGGGTAAACACATTTATTGATTCATGTGCGCTCACCTGCCTTCATCTGAATGGTTGGCGTATACCCAGCTACAATTAGCTGCACGGGGTGTATCTAAGTATCCAAAATGCGGCGTCCATACGGCCTGTTGCAAGTAAGAAGCGAGTGTTCAACATCTCGACATTTTAAAAATAGCAATTCAACAGTTGAGCGGAAAATTCAACATCTCGACGGTTTTCAGTAGAGCGGTGGAGCACATTGACAGCATGTGGTGCTTGGGCAGCCAATAAGAATGTCCCAGAGTCAAATGGTCTTGTCTTGCATGGACAGGGGGTCCTCAATTGTAATATAGATAGATAGATTATGCTGTAGACACAAGTTGTGGCCAAGTCATTTTATCATAGAGCATTCTGATTGGAGGTCACTGTTTAGGTAGATGAGGATTGCATCGATTTTTTGACTCTGTATTCCTTGTTGAGGGACTTTCAAAATTAAGGGAGGTCAGATGGGGCGTCTATGGACTTGGAAGTATCCGCACTTCTGGCTCTGTTGAGCGAATGTGGCGCGAGGAACCCAACTTTGACCTGGACATGGCCGGTGATGCGGGGATTGCATCAATTTTATGACTCTGAATTATTTCTTGAGGGACCTGGAAAGCTATGAGAGGTCAGATAGGACGTATATGGACCTAGAAGTATCCGCTCTTCTGGCTCTGCTGAAGGAATGTGGCGCGCAGAGCTCGACTTTGACCTGCTTCCAAATGCGGACATGGCCGGTTGATGCGGGAGATTAGATCGATTTTGTGATGCTGAATTGTTGTGTAAGACGCCTAGAAAACCATGGGAGGTCAGATAGGACATAAATGTACCCACAAGGATCCAGACTGCTAATTCTGTTCAGCAACTGTGACCTGCGGAACTCGACTTTAACGGGCATCCATATGCGGACATGAACAACATTGCGAACAGACCTGAAGACATTGCGTTGCATGAAATACCATGACTATGACACCACAGTCTGGGGGGTGGATATATCAGCGGCCCACAGCGTCAAGACCGCCATGATATTTAAAAGCCCACAGTTGTAGACCCGCAACGATATATCAATCAGAGGACCATCCATATTAGTCAGCAGTCCGCAGTAGGCTCGTGACCAGCCTGCCTACGAACCGCAACAATTGGGCGAGCCAGTTGCCGTAGGCAGGCTGGCACTTCTCGGGAATGTCAAAAGGGCTGTGCCGGAGTTTGAAATTAAGTCAGTGAGTTGAGTGGGGCCGATGACACAATGAGCCGCGGCACTCTCGGACATCACGGAGAGCAATTTTTTTTATCTGGCTACATTTTACACACTTGAATCGTGAAATTCTGAAGCTGTATAGTTCATTATAGGTTCTAGTATCTACCAACTTACGTAAATTCAGATTTTATTTCGGTGCATTGCGGACTCGGCAGCAGAAACCAAGCAGAAACATCAAAATGGGTGGTTAGTGTGGCATCAATTATCCAAGGAACCCGACCAGTGCTCCGCTACGACTTATCAGTAGAAGAAGAAACAAGGGGTATCGAGGGCTATCCATTCCCAATGCGCGCGCCTCAGAAAATGGCGCAGGGACTGCCCTGGAATTGAAACAGTCTTGAGGACCGAGTCACGTGTTTCGAAATGCAAGGATTTCTGCCCCGAGTCACGCGTTTCAAAATGGAAGCCGCTGCAATTGAGGACTGCTGTCCCGGCCACCAAAGTTTACACCATTATTCTATTATGTTGGCCGTTTTACGGCTATGCATGCACTCTTTTACGGCTATGCATGTTCGCGCTCATTGCGCCGTTATGTTGGCTGCATACATCTACGCGGTTCAAAATGCAAGCCATTGCAATTGAGGACCATGATCCCGGGTCACGCGTTTCAAAATGCACGCCGCTGCAATTGAGGACAGTGATCCCGAGTCACACGTTTCATAATGTATTCCATTGTCTGGGCTGTGGAAAAGTCAGTAATGCCTCTGGGGGGAATCTGAGTAGGGTGAAAAGGGCTCCGAGACTGCGCTGGAATTGAAATAGTCTTGCGGATATCTTTGATCTCAGGTCATGCGTTTCAAAATGCAAGCCATTGCAATTGACCATGATCCCGGGTCACGCGTTTCAAAATGCAAGCCGCTGCAATTGAGGACAGTGATCCCGAGTCATGCCTTTCAAAATAACAACCGCTGGCGCGGCAAAGCCCACTAACTGGGCGCTTGATTGATGATTTCTACGGTTCTGTGAGGAGGCTATCAACACTGAGGCTCTCAATTTCATCGGTACAACATTTTTATATCCGAAGGTAAGTTGGAACTCGTTTTGGAGACTCCGGAAGAAAAGCGCACATTGCCTAGTTATCATTTTACCTGTTGCTCTAAACAAAACTGTAGATCAACATCAAACAGGAGGAACCAAAATAGTCCGATAAGGGGACGGAGCCCACAATTTCCATAATTTACCGAAGTCTGAGCTCTGGAGGAATTTAACGGGGACACTGTGATGCCAGTTCATAGTGACCTTGATTCTCATTCTCCCCTGGATCTCACCCCCATGACAAAAATTCCAAGAAGAAACGTTAACATTAACGTTCCTTTATTAAGATGGACCGCGGAAATGCGCAATATCTGACACGCCGATGAGGGCGACAACAGGAGTATATATATAGTACATTGAATGCTCGTGCCAACGACATCCCTCAGGCTGCACTCGGTAGCAATATAAACGGCGTCAAAGGGTCGACAAGTATCTTTGAATGAATGGGAGCACATGTTCATCAGATATCGTACAGGATGATGTACCGCTGACCCAATTCTCGCTCGGTCGGCACGTCGACCAGCTCGCATTGAGGGCAGGAACCCCGACTTTGTCGGGGTCCAGCGATATTCACTCCTGATTCATCGGTTCGAATGAAATTATGTCTATGTACGAGTATATACAGTGAGAGACCGTACCAAATCCTAAATCCAGCCGGCGCCGCTGAATTTAAAAATTGCGACGTCTACATGGAAGAGTGAGTCAACGACACTCTAAGATGGCGGGAGGACATGGAAGGGGACCTACTATATATGCAGAGAAGGCTGCGAGGGGAAAGATGTCAGCACATTTTACAACGACAGCGATGGTACACACTGTCAATCGGATATCAATCAGCATGACACTAGGTAGAGGCGAGGGCTGCATATATCTTTATCTTGGCGACCGGAAAAGAGGAGCTACCGACATACGGTGAAGGAGGGGAGGGGTGTGTACGAATTTCAGCGACGAGTTGAGCGAGTACTGTGAGTGCCGTAGGGAAGATAGATGTGAGCAAATTGGAGATACGACAAATATGATGCACCGAACGGGATTCGAGGAACTCGATGCGAGGGCATTGGGGAAGATATCCGAAACTCAAGGTTTCAGACATGTTTTCGGTGGTACTGAAATTTCGCTTTTGGCGGTGTGAAGGAGCCAGAAGACACAGCTACCATTGTCGGAGTTCGAATTTCGCGGGGCGCGGCCGTTGAACACGTAGGTTGACTTCCGAACCCAACTCATGTGTTAGGTCCTTTTTTCTCTTCTTTCCCCGTCGTCTGTGTCCCAGCTGTGTTCAAGTTGCTGAACCTCCTTCGTTGCGGTCGAATGAATTTGGTTTCCTAACAAGAATATTCTCTTTTTGTACTGTAGTTCAACTTCCGTCATTTCTTCGCACTCCAATGTTCGTGTTTGTGGTTGCTTCACTTTCTCACACCGGATAAATCAAAATCTTGATCTAGGTCAAGATGTGAGCTGAAAGTATATAATTTCTTGGTCAAATCAAAATGTATAGAAAGTTGACGGATTCATTTGGTATGAAACTGCAATAGAAGTAGCTTCAATCAGTGGTTCCTTCAAACTTCACATATTTATTGAATATCAAGGAGCTATGAAAGGGAAGCTGAATGTACATCTTTCAGCAATCCTTTCAAAACAAATTTCAACCTAGGTAACAGGTGCATCGGAGAGTCTATCATTCATACTTTGTCGGAAATGTGTCCATATGCGAGAATATTTCCGACAAAGAATAAAACATAAACATTCAGGTTTCCATTCATAGTTCATTGATTTTTAATACATAGGTGAAGTTTGAAAGAGCCGCTGATTGTGCCTACTTCGGCTGCAGTTTCGTGACAAATGAATCCATTAACTTTCTATACATTTGATTTGGCTACCGAATCATATACTTTCAACTCACATCTTGACCTGGGTCAAGATTTTGCTTTGTCCGGTGTGTTTCTGGAATCCTGCAGATTCATGGAAAGATTCGGCTGCCAATTCATTCTGCCACACTAGTTCAATGACCTTGGTTCTCTCAGGCTCGGCTGGTTGACATTCAAAGTCTTTCTGTGGCCACAAGATCGCGCATTAAACAGGATTATTACGGGGTCAAACTGTTGACAGGCCATTTCATGGTACTATATATCGTACTATGTATACACGCAAATTTAATTCATTTTTTTCCCCCCTCTGTTGTGTGATTTACCAGAGCGAAGCGGCGGCACATCTTGTTTGATGTAGTTGTGCCCGTCAAGCCGTCACTGTCACGGTGACTGTCACTCTCTTTCACTTCCTACCACCTGCGCCTAACAGCAGACGGAATCAGGCACCGAATAAGGGCCTGACTCCCGACGCAACGTTAGTGCGCACGGTGGCCATACCCAAGTCCCTTTTTTTCATGTGTATTCGCCGCATCCGCGTTTCCTTCAGTCCCCCGCCCAGCGCGACCGCTCCAAACCCTACCCGACGACCGCCCGCCGCCCGCCGCATCCTCCACCGCGGCGTCCACATCTATCTCGTCCTCTAGCGGCGTTCTCTTGGGCTAGAGAAAGACACCCGCGGACGTGAACCACCGCGCATCCGCGACGAGCGCGGTGGAGCTGCTGCTCATCTCCACGAGAGCGGCCACAACACCGACGACTATGAGCACGACGATGTACGGCCGCCCGGCAGACCGCCCAGCGCATACAGCGGTGAGGGTGCCGCGGTGCACACGCCCCCCGAAGCGGCACTTTTCCTTCCCCCAATCCACGCCCCCACCGCTCGCGTCTCTGCCCCCGCCTTTCTTCGTCGCCGCGAATGCCAAATCCGCACACCCACAACCACACTCAAAATCACACGAGCAGCGGGAACCGGCCGCTGTCGCCGGGCCAGAGCGACGGGTCGGTGTCGAGCACGCCGTCGTATTCGCTGGCGCACTCGCACGGGTCGCATGCGGGCGGGGCGAGAGCCATTTGAGCACGGGGACGGGGACGAGTAACAGCAGTGCCGGGCTTGTTAGCGACGGCGTTGCAGCGGGTTAAGGGTGAGTTCTTCTTCTGCACCGTTTTTTCCACGGCGCACCTTCATCTGGATTCCCTCGTTCCTCCCCATTTCTTCCATCCTCTCGTCGATCGTATTCCCTTCTCCAATTTTTTAAAACCGTTTTTCTTATTCCCTCGCGCCCTGCACGCTCCACATCATCTACGCCATCTTCATTCCTTCTACTTTGGCCCTTTCCCCCGTCGCTGCATCGTCGCAGTAACTTTGGCCGTTACGGGCATTTTGCAGTTTCCTTTTTGGGCCTTTATTTCTTCGACTTCCGTTTTGCTTTCCTGTCCCTCCATTTCCACCCCCGCGCCCCAGACCCCCCGGGATCCGTTCCTCCCTATCTTGTCCGCCGTCCCCGCTGCCACCTTCCCTGCCTTCCTCACCTTCGTCTCCCCACACCCTCCTCCGCATTCCAGCTTGCTGGCGCACCTCTGCTGTAGATCCCCACTGGACCCGACGCTCCCGCCCTCCCCCCCGCGCCCACCGAGCAGTCGTCGGCGCACCCGCGTCGCACGGCTCATACGGGTCGCACACGTCCATCCACTCGCACCGCAAGACGGCGGCGGTGGGGCTGGCGCCCGGTGCTGCTGACACTCGCGCGATGCGCCGGTCCTCCTTCTGCCCCCGTATTCGATGAAGCTGTCGGCACGTCCCATCGCCGCCCGCGATCCACGCGCCCCCGCCCTGCCCTTTGCTGCTGCAATTGTCGAGAGAGAACACGCTCGATACGCACCAGCGGAATTGGGAGGAGGGAGACTGCACGCCACCCCGCCAACGCATCTGTATTCACGGACCGCGCGTCTGCGGCCTGCCGTCTGACGTGTCTTGACGCAGTCGACGCATACGCATCGCTTGCAGTCGACGGAAGGGTTAAAAAAATCCCTGGGGATCTCTAAGGCTTGAGGCCTTACTAAGCCTTAGAGCGTTAAGGCCTTAGCCCTTAGGGCGAACACTGCCTAAAACATCTCTTCCTCTTTCCCTTCACCTCTGACCATCCAAGGACGATGAGACGCACGCACCTCCTGAAGGCTCAGCTTCTCAATCGAGACCGGCCATTGTCGGAGGCACCTGGCGAGTTTTGGGTCTAAATACAGTGGATGGTGGCTGACGCCGGGCGCTTATGTAGCCACGTATACTGCCTCGCGTGACATTCCGCGCGTTTCTTGATACCCAAATCCATACGCCAACTTGCACATTTCCCCACATAATATTCCCCTCTTAACTACTATCTACTTGGCTCACTATGTCGAACTGGGACGATCGTTATTACAATACCCATCGAGCACGAAGTCCTGCTGCGGACCAGAGCGGTGTTTTCTTTCAAGGTGGGCGGACTCTTCTACCGCCTATTTCTTCAGCGTTTCCAATCTCACATTTTCCAGGTCTGTTTTTTCTGCATAGTATTCTAAACCGCAACACTCAATTTGCTGGACACAATGTACAGTGCACTCTCATTCTAGCCAGTATTCGCAACCGCGTCCTTCACCCGGGCGATTTGAGTACAAACAGTCGTACAATAATCAATAGCAGCCTAACAATCCTCGTGAGTCCGGGATGTGTACGAACGCTTTGCATCACTAACTCCGCCTGCTCTAAGCAATGGCCACTCCACAGTTTGGATACTACGATGACGCCGGGTACTCTGCCCAACCGGCCTACCCTGCCGTGTATAACCAGCGACCGGCTACAGTAGCTCCAGGCCACGGGCACCAATCCGTTCGTCGCAAACTGCCTCCGTTGAGTACCACTCCAGTTTCGGGACGAGACGAAAGATGGGCATCGTCTTATCGGACACAGGTTTTCAATGGGGCTCCTTCTAGTAATAACCACATTCGCTTTCCCACTGCGTCCTACCCGGCATCGCATACGACAACTTATCCCTCTACCAACGCATACGGATATGTTAGCGACCCGCGATGTGTGTCGGCCCTCAGCCCACAGCTGATTGCAAATGACCCTCGCGCCGTCTCGCCCTACGGACGGAGTTCTGCGCATGCGCATGTATCCCCTCCGACACCTCCCCCGGCCTCTCCCATCGGTAGCGACGAGCCGGCCGTTAAAAAGAAACTGAAACGAGCGGACGCCGCTCAACTACGGGTACTTAATGAAGCCTATGCGCAAACAGCATTCCCTTCGACTGAGGAACGACTCGCTCTAGCGAAAGCGCTCGACATGTCGCCGAGGAGTGTACAAATTTGGTGAGCGTACATTCTCATAGCCTTGGTTGAAATTGACGAGAGCTTGAAGGTTCCAGAATAAACGGCAGTTGATGAGGCAGAAAAACCCGCAATCAAGTCCGTCTGGTAGCCCCAGGCCGACCTCGTCTGGTAGCTCCCGCGGATTCAGTGATGCGGGCAGTGGGGAATCTCATGGGTCTTCACTCTCCTCTTCTCAAAGGGAATGGAACCTTCCTAGCTATGACTTACCCTCACATCAAGTCATATTGAAGGATTTGGTGAGAGTCAATAGGGTCGTTCACAGTAGCCTTTTTTCCGCCCTTTTGCGCTCCTTTTTTTCGGGCTTTTTGTGTTTCCCACCGTTTTTCACCGGGTTTTTTTCCCCTTTTCCATTCTGATATGTAAAAAGTGTAAAAAAGGGAAAGAAAGAACTTCCCAGCTGAGAAACTGAAAGAAATCCATCGAAAAAGGGAGCGAAAAAGGGTGGAAAAAAGTCTACTGTGAAACCCCCACCGCGGCTCCCTTTTTCCACCCTTTTTCGTGCCATTTTTGGCTCCCTTTCTCCATCTTATGCAGTCTTGGTGCTCCTATCATTCTTCAAAGGTTGCATACCACCTCAAATGTTCAAAAAGGACTGGGCTGAATTTTTCTGGATTTTATAGCTCACTCAGTTACATTAGATAGGATGTGCAAAAGCCGCACGAGCCGCATGCGGCATTTTGTGCATTGTGCAATGCTGCGACTTTTGCTTTGCTGTTCTTAGTTCTTGTCTGTCAAAGTACCATTCAATGCCTCCTAAATCTCATATTCCACTCTCAAGAGTGTTACCATTTGAAACCCTTTACCTGGCCACCTAAGCATTCATCCCTCAATCTCAATCTGTCGGCTGTCCTTACGTGCACCCAACTGTGTCAGAATGAGGGCAAGCATCCTACGAAGAGTTCAAGACTACTCCCACCCAAATATCTGAAGATTTGCCGTTACAATGAATTTATTTCGGCCGGCAGTTCAACATGGCCAAATAACAGGCTAGTTGGCCACCCAGCCAAATCAAGTCGCGAGGCTTGAATCCGGTGCCCGGATCTAGCGGAAATGCTAACCAGGGTATAGAGTGACCATTTGAACATATAATACTCCACGTGCAACCCATATGAGGCGTGTAAATGACTGCTCCTCAGATGGAGGAAAGCCCCGAAACAAGGTCCCTGGAGCAATCACACGTCTACTGGAAGATGGAACCATACTGTGACCCAAATTAAGACTCACATAGCTTAGAACGAAGGTCTACGACGTATTTACATCCCTAACTCCGTAGTAAAGTCTTCACAGCTCCCCAAAAAAATCCTGGTGTTGGCAACACCAAAATTGGATGGGTGGCAGTAAAGCACTACAGTGAGAAGGGAGTTGGGCAGATAAAATTCCAACGTACCGTCGGAATTGAGCCATTGGACGTCAAAAAGCCTCGTAGGCAATTCCAGAGTGGTAGCCCCACGGTGTCGTCTGATACAATGTTGGCCAGGGGGAGCGACTCAAAAAACAGCGGCGCATTCATGGGGCCATAGCGAGGAGGATTTTGACTTCTCAGTGGTGGGTATGGTGGCAGGTGAATTCCCGAATCAGGGGAGCATATCGAGCCCACGAAGTCCCGGAACGGCCAAGAATTGGCGGAGAGCCAGCTGAGACGAGAAAGCCAAGCCGCATCGGTATAAGAAATTGATGTTCACACATTGCGGGTCTTGATCCGAGATGTCATAACTTTCGATCAACTCATCACTTTGGCTCCAAATTCGGTTCAGACCTTCGTTATAGGTCGTACTCCAATCCCCCATTATCCCTGGGAGTGAACAACAAAGTGTCAGCATGCTAGACTCCAAATGGCCAACTAGGTAGGGTGGCCAGGTAGGGGGTCTCAAATAGTATGTTTTGGATGTGCACCCGTGGGAGGCCGCATTTTTCAAGCATCACAAAGGCATCATTCACTTTTTCCATATTTTCACGTCTGCCACGCAGCAGAAGCAATGCCAAGGATCTTCCCTCTCCCCACAGCACCTCTCCTTTGCCTCAGGTAAGCTTATATTACAATAGTTACAGCCGATGTCAGTACCGAGGGCGCGGATCGAAAATTTTCTGTTTTGGGATGTTTCCAAAGAATTCCTGATATCTCAGTCAGTTCTTCACCGATTCACATAAAAACTAAATAGGTCTACTCAGCTAATTCATGCGCAATTATTGATAGAGAGGAATATGTGAAAATATTATGCATTAGGTAATTTCTGTTTTGGGGCTGTTTTTGCACTGAATACCGTCTAGCATGGCCAGAACATGTCCCAGTGACCTAGAATTTTGGGAGAGACAACATGCATACCTGATAAAACATGTGATAGAGCCAGAAGTGAGGATAATTTAGTTACAGTCCTTCTAGCTCCAGTGAAAACATTTGGCAGTTTTTGGCTTTCAGAGATATTGCCAAGATCACATTCATCTGGACATTTCATATAGTTCTAGCTCTGTCACTTGTTTCATAACATATACACGTTGTCCCTCCCAAATTTCTAGGTCACTGGGAAATGTTCTCACCATGCTAGACGGTATTCAGTGCAAAAACAGCCCCAAAACAGAAATTACCTAATACGTAATATTTTCGCAAGTTCCTCTCTATCAATAATGGTGCATGAATTAGCTGAGTAGATCTATTTAGTTTTTATGTGAATCGGTGAAGAACTGGCGGAGATATCAGGAATTCTTTGGAAACATCCCAAAACAGAAAATTTTCGATCTGCGCCCTCGGTACTGACATCGGCTGTAATTGACACCTCTCAGATTTCAAATTTGCCGTGCGGCTTTGCACAATGCACAAAATGCCGCATGCGGCTCATGCGGCTTTTGCACATCCTATCTATTATCTGCCAAACATGAAAAAGGGCGCAAAAAAGGGCGCAAAAAGGGAGCAAAAAGGGCGTGAAAAGGGCGAGAAAAAGGGCTACTGTGAACAACCCTAATGTCTTTTCTCTTTTCTCTATGCCTGAGTCTCCTTTTTCAAGGATTTGACTGGCAAAGTCATGAAATTGGACATCTATCCTTTAAACTCTGGCAGCGCCGCTGATATCTACCGCGGAGTATTAAAGGAGCCTCCACTATCGGACGGTTTGTACTACTGCTATCACCCTAAATTTCCTGCCAGGTCGCAGTTAAAATTTTCCGGCGGATGCATTCTGAACCCCAAACCTTGGAAGAAACCTGTAGAGTGGGTTCCATGTCGTTCAATGGGAGATCAGTTCTGATGAAATCATGCCTGTTCCAGTCCATGGTGTTTTCAAGGTGACGGACGCAACGTGGTCTGTGTTGGACCAGTGTTGGAACTTTGAACCGCAACTGCGACCATCGATATCCCAGGTCCTTCGTGAATTGAACACCAGCTTTGAGTGAATTTTGGGGCAGCTCAGGTCATCATGCATCGGCCCTGCATTCACAAAATTGTAGAGCAGGCTGAAATGACTTTGGGGTAGTCCCGTCGAAGTGAACCGAGCGTGGCGAATATGGCGGGCTTCGGACAAACAAACAGACATAACCTTTGTTCGGCATTGCGCGATGCTTCACCTTAATAAAAATAACAATGTCCATCTCAAGCTTTTCAAACTCTGGAACCTCCACGCTTTGTATTAGTCTCTCGTAGACAGACACTCCAACAAAATGATCTCGTACCTCAGCTCTTTGCATTCACCCCTACAGCTGTTTGCGGAACTTAGGGCACGGCCCGTTTTTTTTCTGTTTTTGAACATTCTTTTTAGCAGAACAGCTATTTTGGACGCAATTCTCCGCCGATTGCCGCGAAAGTAAACTCATTAGATTTGCATTGAAAATCCAGAGGGCATGGTGTCCAACAAATTTCTATGAGCAACCTACTGGGTCAACTTTGACTGTTTTTAGGTGTTGGCCGGCAGAACATGTCACATACTCTGTGAAGTGCTCCGCTGCTGTAACGCTTACCACGCCAATCCACCTGCTGGGACGTGCGTCCCACTCTGCTCCAAGTTTTCCAGTTCTGCATAACGAACCACATGCGGATACAGGGCGACGAATGAGTGTACCACCGTGAAGGTGAGTTCTGTTTTATCTCGAGCTTTCTTATTCTTGATTTCTTTTGTCAGCCATGGGCGGGATTGTTCAGGTCTGTTCAGCAATGTTGAGTGCTCACTGGCTACATCAATACCGACTCACGCTTGACAGCGCTCGCTAACCAGAACGAACTCATCGGCAACCTTCGTTCTCCTCACACAACCTTACTTAAAAAGCATCCGCTCGTATCTACATTTCCATTGGGGTCATGACTGTCAGTGCTTTCCTCTGTGCCATCCCTCATCGTGCTGATGGGCGTGCTTCCTAAAATTCCATCGACGCTTCATTGGTTTTCAAATATTTCCTCGAGTATTCGATTCATCCAGGTCGATTCCGGCGCCGCAGGCTCAGAAGTTCGGCGGACCCCAGCACCGCCTCTTTCCCTTTGCAAATTAGGTAAGTTTCATGTCTCGACGTATATGCGCTGATACTGCCATTCATTTTTTTTCACCGCCGGGACACAGACTCAGTGGTGCGTAGTTGCGTCGAGTGTGGCTCCTGTGGTACGTTTTGAGTCATTTAACACGTCATTTGCTGTCACGTCTATCGCCACTTCTTCGGTTCTAACGGTTGTATGTCAGAAATAGACATTATAAGCTGCGACGGGTGCCATGGCGAGATTGCGAAGCATGAAGGGGAGGCCGTCATAGGAGCTAAAGATACCGTGTAAAACGTTGCGAGTGGGCTTTCAATATGTAGTACATTCTCTTAAATTAAAATACCTTGAATACACAGAAGGACAATCCTCTGACGCTGTATCGACTCGCCAGCCGGAGCGAAGCTCCGGCATGTCTTGTATACTTTATCGTAACACCTGAACCTTTTGCAATATTTACACGCTGAGTTGTGCGTCAGTGACTGGGAGGTAAATCATTTGTGGTGGAAAATACCTTGACCCAGAAATTATTCTGTTCCAAGTACAGATCGCTGGCAATGTTGCGGCCTCGGAGCCCAAATCGATTGAAGAACCATGCACGTTCCTTTGCGGCTTGCATTTCCGGTGTTAGTTCGTACTTCCACTGAAGCAATACTTCAATGCATTCCCGCGCATAATTGTGAAGACCGGCACCGCGGAATGAAAAGGCCCAATATTTGAGGACACGGAGAGCGACGCCAGCATCAGCAAAGGCTACGCCATGCTCGAAGACACAGAAAATGAGAGCATCACGGATGAAATATTGTGAGTGCGCATAGTAGTCGTCATTTATGTTTTTGGCGCGTTCCGTATTGATTGCCTCCGTAAAGTCCTTTACAAAATCTTGAGCAAATTTCTCGAGTTCGGGAAGTGTTGGCTTCCATTTGGCTAGATCTGCCCATCGCTTGATATTTTTTTTAAGCCTGTGCCATGCTATGTCAAGTTAATGCAAGCGGAGTTTGATAGACACTTACATGACTTCATACAGGATTCGTGATACCAACGAGTGGCGTATGAGCGCCTTGGCATCCGCGTAGTTGGGCTTTTCAGCATCCCAAGTACGATTCAAAAGTCCCTTGTGCTTTGCGAGGGAGCCCGGATCTAAAACCGAATCCCCAAAGTGCAGTCGCATGATCATATGTGTTGCGTTCAACGCAAAGTGCCACAATGCACTGAGTTCTTCGACATATTCCAGTCGTTCCATGCTGTTGATATCGTCCATCCGGTCCCTGCGGGCTCCGCGAATATTGTTTGAGGTCAGCCAATCCCCCACGATAATCCGCGCTTTTGATGCCCACTCGGATTCTGCCAGCCCGCTGAGCTCCTGCAACGCTTTCAGCATTTTTATGATCCCCTTCTTCGAGCCTTCATTGACATCGAATACTCCTGCTGGTCTTCCGTCTGTTCGCTCAGGTGGTAATGGTCTATCTGAAGCCATGAACACTTCCGCAGCCTTGAGCAGCACATCCCGGTTCTCCCACTCCTTGCTGCCAGGACAATACGCGAGTATCACGAGCCCCACAAACGACGAAAACATCTTCTCCTCGTCATCCTCCGTTGGTATTATGTCTGCCCCGGTCGCGGCGGCGCGCTTCCCACGCCGCTTGTTCTTTGCCTCGAGATCTTCGGCCTTGGGATCCGCACCGGGGATGGATATAACAGCCGCATTCGTGGCGTGAATCATGGTGTTTTTGTTAAATAGACGTTGCTGGGATTTTCGGAGGAAGATGTTGATGTTATCGAATATAATGTAGAAACCGGAACCTGGCATTAGGCTGACTGCGTGGGCGACGGCATCTTCTGAGAGTATCTTTTTGAGCCGTTCAATGGTGGTAATGGATACACAAGCACCCGCGTTGCTGAGGGTCGTGAGGATACGGGAACTTGTCCCTCCGATCTCAAGGAAAAGGCCAAGGATCATGGGAAAGACGTTGGTATCCGTGTTTCGTGTAAAAGCCATTATACTAAAGACAAATACAAGGGCCTGTATAATTAGGACCGAGTTAAAGAGGAAATAAACAGGACTCACAAATGTAGCATTACGGGTGAAGCCCAGTTCTTTCCAAAGACCCCCTGTCTCGCCTGCAAACTTTGTGTCGTCTTTTGTGGACCCGTTTGGTGTCTCCGTCTCCTCCCATTCGTCGACCTCTGTAGGTGCTGACACCTTGCCATTTTCACCCTTTCGTGCTCGCTTCTTGCGGTACTCGTTGGGAGATGTCGTGAATACGGACAGAAAGCCCCAAGTGTATGGTGCATCCTCAAGGTATATCCCAGGCAATATCCCGGGATTGAGGACGTTCCGTATGTAGTCTAGGGTACAGTCCTTCAATTTAACCTTCAAACGAGGGTCGTTGATGACTGTGTTGCTTTCCTGCAGCGCAATTTCGTCCATGCACGGCTTGATAATTGTGGAGTGCAAATGCGGGATGCTTTTTGGAAAGCGTTCATGCCAGGCCTTGAATATGTGTCCAGGAGCAAACCCATTTTGCGGGTGGTTGCTCATGAACATGCCGGCTCGATGTCGGACCACTGGGATGGTAGATTCGAAGAGGAAGAGGAGAAATTGCCGGACAGAGAGGCTGAAGAAGAGGACCAATGAAAAAACAAGCTGGCACTGTATTTGAGGATCACGAAGGTCCGGGGAGGGGGAAAGATTAGATAGGAGAGCTTCCCAGTCCGGATTCACGTCGAGACCCATCGGCGGCGGTGTTGCCATAGCTAATTAACGCGACGAAGAGACCGCGCCGCTAAGTCACGTCATGTCACACACTGTGACATTTCAGTCCCTCCTCCCTCGATAGCCTGCCATTCCACTGTGGCGGCCCGCATAAATCCCATAATATTCATGGGCCCTCCTGAGATGCTATGGATCAGAATTTCTACCAAAACTTGGACTTGCTAGACCTGTACAGTATGATCTTCTAAAAATGACGAAGACCAGATAGACACAGAAACGGGAGAAATTAAAAGTGCTTTTGTGTCCAGAGAAAAATGTCTGGACGAGGCTAGAGATACTATCTATGATATACACCTAGGGAAAAGAGGAAGGTTTGAGGCCACAAGAAAGGTGCTGGCAACCCGTCTGTTTGGCGGACTTTGAAGCAAGCCCCTTCAGCGAAGGGCCGGCTCGCCGGGCCGGAGCGCAGGCTTGCTCCGAACCTAGGTTTGGATACCGAGATTTCAATGTTTGTTGCCTCATTGAAAAATAGCGATGTGATCTTCTGGCAAGTCCTCCCATCTCATAGTTGAGATTACTAACTTCTCGTTCTTCCAGAACTTTACATACTTACCCGTTCCCGAGTCGGGGTTCCCGTACCTTTGAATCAAATTTGTCACCGATGGTACCTGCTCCATGTCAATCAGCACCGGCATTTCCTCCTCACCACTGTCTAATGCCGTATTTCGCGACAGCTGGATGCATTCTGGTTAAATCATAGCCTGGAAGAGCTCAAACAGCACTGACCTTGCAATTTGAGAATTCCCCTCTGGAATGGCCCCGGAACGCCTTAAAAATCTTTTCGACCCCCTATTCGTTATTCGAATCCCGAGAGCCCCTTGCACATAGCTTTGGAAATTCCAGATGAAAAATGCCCATTCGCTCAGATTCTAATGGCGAGCCCATGACATCAGTTAAAAGATTCTAAGTTGATTTTAAGCATGTGAAAATGAGGAGGGGCCCAAATGGGAGGCCTCGCGATCCCTGGCGAGTCTAGCATGGCTTCACGATCCTCGGCAATGCCTGCGTCGTCTGCGGCGCCACCGTGAAGACCTTTGGGCTTGTCCTCGATAATTTCATGGTGCGGAGAGCCTGAAACGAAGAGTGTGGTGTTTGCGGATTGGGGGACAGAGATGGTTGGCCCAAATCGAACAAATCTGGAGTATGCAAAGTCAACGGCCGGAGGGATGGAAGCCGTCCAAGGTATTCGCCAGATTAAGTTTATCAAGCGCGAGGATCTCGACTCGATCTAGATTCAACGCAATCTTAGAGGTGCATGCACAAACACGGGTTCACGTGGGAATGTTTCGATACAGAGTGTTGTCAGCTGCTGGTATCGAAGATCTAGACCGGTGACCGTCTGTCTATGAATGCTGTCTGTCGATCGACACAATTAAGTTTCGAAAGACAGGCTGGATTCGAGCCTATCGAAGATCAAGAGTGGGTAGCAGAAGAATGCCCGAAGCGGACATGACAACTGAGAGAGTGATGTCTGAGAGTTGGGGACCGGCAAAAAGCGGGATAAACAATAACTCCGCATCATCGTGTGGATCCAAATGAATGCTTCGAAGGTTTGGGAACAGGTACTCCTGTGGAAGGGAAGAGCTAATGATCTCGAGCAGATCCCGATCCGGGAAAGCGTAAGGCGAACTCCAGTCGTCCAACATTAACCGTCGGACGCGACGCGCATGGGCTAGAGGTCTGTTCCACTCTGCCCCTTTCGCAGCGCTACTTAGGTGCTGATCGAACATTTAGCCGACAGTGGCCATAAATGGCGACAGAAGACTCACGAGACAGTACGACCCGTCATTTGGAATTAGAGTTTCCTCCCAGAGATTGGAGGGAAGGCATTTGAGTGCATTCGCCAATGTGTTTTGCTCTTTCCACAATATATCCAGCGCAGGGTTTTCGAAGTCCCTACACGTCCTTGCTAAGGCAGTTAAATCCTCCAGGTTTCGCCGGTTTCCGCTCCCCTCATGATGAGGCTCAGCTAGAACCTCCAAATGCTCGCAAATCAGCCCGACTATTTTCGGGATGGTGAGCGCGTGGTGCTGTTGCTGGCTGTAGGGCACGGGGGGAGGCATAGAGACGGCGCTGCACTCGAGTGACGATGCTGCGTACACAGACGGCGACCTGGACCTCGTTGGGATGGTGGTGATAGGCGGCCGTGACATACCGCGGCCGCGTGAGTCGTTGCCGGAGGAGCGGGGGGGGCTCCGCCTGGGAGTCGGGACAGAGGGGTTGCGGCTGGGTGGACATTGAGTGGACGCGGGGTGGAGCAGGAGCTGGTGGGTACACTGGGGGCTCAGCCTTCGTGTTCCTTCTCGCTCTCTTGCTGCTGCTGGCTGGTGGCGGTGGGCGGGGCAGGGCACATTGGCCTTGGTGTGTGTGATTCCTTTTCTCTAGGTGAGGAAAGCGGATGAGCAATGCGCCAAAGGCGTATTTAAGGGCGAGAAAAAGAAAGAAGGAACCAAACAACTGCAACTATCCTTCCCTTTCATTTTCCTTTTTGAGTGAATCCAAATACATGTGATCTCGCTTGCGTGACAGCAAAACTCAAGAGGCGGGCGGACGGAAAATTTTAAATATCATGCTTCCATCGAAGTATTTCCTTTCAGAGTGCATGTTTCACAAAAAAAAAAAAAAAATTACCTACTTCAGCTCGACCGAATTGAAGAAAATACTCATGGATGATCCCTGGTCCTCAAAATTGAGGTGATACGACGCTTCCAGCCTAGCCAATTGGCATCCTGGCGCGGCTCAATCCGATACATGCTCGAAGAAGCTTGTGTGGTTGAGGTAGACATTTATTCGACGTAGTAGTGGGTAAGATGAAGTACTCGGTGGATGTAATAGACGGTGGAGTTGTCTAAAAAGATTTAGGCTGGGGCCCATAACCACCTGATGCACTGTTTGGGCCATCCACATCGATGATAAGATTTTGAAGGATCATGAGTGTGTGTCATGTGTCGTTTAACAGCATCACGTAGAGGCCCAGATCCATGGGGAAGTTCAGCACTGAGAAATTTGTCAACTTCTGCCGGGGTTTTGGGGACATTTTTCAGAGCAACAGCAATATGCTAATGAGGAAGACCACGCTTTTGGAACTCTGTAACACAGATATGATAGAGTACGGGCCCCATCACAGTGCGAATATCCTTCATGAACAAAGAGAGATATTGCTGAAAGACTCTCACAATGAGATCAGGCCGATCATTGGCAGATTGATTAGGACGCAATTGAGAGGTGATTTCTGGCCAGCGGGGATTGGTGGTAAAAGTAATAAATAGAGTCACAGGACCAAGAGCTTTGCGCAATGCTAGGCAGTCAGATATATTTGCAGCTGACCATGCTGGAGAATGGACGAAGGTAGAGGGCAATCACACATCGTCCACAGGCTCCTCATCGCTGGTTCCAATGAATTCCTCTTCATCTGGATCTGAATGTTGGTTCATTCGAATGTATGTGAGCCGTGCTTCTTCAATGGCACTCCAGGCATCAACCAAATATTCACCTGTTTCAATTTTAGTTGTGAATCAGATTGAAAGGCATAGCATGGGACACACCTGTTAATCTAGAAAATGTGGACATCTGTTCGGCATTCATGTAGAACCGTGTCCGATACCAGCGTGCCTGGCTAAATTTTTTGCCATCTGGAGTTCGACGCAGTGTGGACCATCCCATGGTTCCATGAGGGAGGAGCAGTAAATGGGGACCGGCACCGCCGTTGATCGATTCGGCAGGTTTGTCCGTGTTTGGTTGGTAGTGCCACTCGTTCCAGTTTTGCAAACTTAATAACTCTTTGCTCGTCGACTTTGTCGATGGACTCCGGAGGAATAATGTGTTTGAAATAAGCATTAAAGTAAAACTAAGCAGCCTAATTTTCTATTTTTACCACCTCCATGGCAATGCAACGATTTCCGTTGAACATGACCCAGTATCTCCTCGCAATCTCGCATATTTAAAGTTCAGACAGCGTACTTCCATGTGAAAGCTATTTACCAACAGTTTCGCCGGCGAGAAGATGAAGATCCGTCAAGAAATGGGAAAGTTATTAGGATTATACCGGATTTGCATAAATTTCAAGTTTGTGATGGAAGAATAGGGGGGCTTGTTACAGAATCTATCCGGAGGGGTTGATTACTCATATATATACCATATACGGAGCAATTTGGAGCTTAGAGCCTCCTCCATGAATTCCAGTTGATGGATCAATTCGGGTACAGCGTAAAATCCTAATAACTTTGTTAAAAATGAGTGAATTTCTTAGCTCCTGCATGGAAATTCATTGGAAATTTCCCTCTTCAGAAAGTTACGCTGCCTTGTTTCTAATTTCTCTCAAACGTGTAATGTGCAGCTGAATTTAGAGTAATATTTGAGCATTCACCAAGAGGCGAGAGGAAAATAAAAGATCTGGCAGCGTAGTGTTGTTGATAGACACTCTACCGATAATTATGTCTGCGGAAGCTTAGAATTTCGGGGAGAGGTGGCAAAGTTATAAGGATTTGACGACCCCGAGATTTACAGGCCGAGGTCACGTGTAGCATTCGATGAGAGCTTCGTGTCCTCAATTCTGAGCTCAAACCTTCTGTATGAGCCTTGATTTTGACATTAGGAATAGGGAAATGTGTTCATATGAACACTGTGGACGGCAGTGTCATTATTATCGCACCCAACGCTATCTCCGCGCGGTGGACGCGTGCGATTGGCTCGCCGCGCTGAGCCTCGAACGATGTCAAATGACGGGCTCGGTCCGCCATGCTATTGAAATGTCATGTCGCAGTCCCAGCAATCCAGCAACCGCACTCCCGCGGCCAAGGTAATCCTCTCTTTTGGAGCATTGTCCTAGTATGATTCCATTTTATTTTATATTAGAATGCTACTTCCGACGGCAAGAAGCGCAAAACTCCAGCTGTCCAGGATGAACTTGAGCAACCGCGAAAAAAGGTGGAGCCAACTTTAAATTTCCGTATTTCTGCTGATTGTGGCTGCCCTAGGCCAAGATGTCGGCCTCAATCCCTTCCCCTCCGCCCACGCAACGGGACAAGTCGAAGCCCGCGAAGGCTGTAAGTATTTTTTGACATTGAACATCTACGTCACGCCTAACCAAGGGTTCACAGCCTCGTCTCGAAATTCCGGAAACTTGTCCGAACTACGGCTGCGGCGATGCTCTCCCCGACGGTGACCTCAGTGCAAAACTAGAAGGACTGTTCAACAAGAACCAAAAACTGCTTTCAACTCCGAACCATAGCGTGCGGCGTCGTGAAGAAATCGAGCAAGATATCTGTGCTCACATTTCCCACGAAAATGAAGTGATTCGGCTCGATAATTTGCAGCAAGCTCGTGGCTGGCCTCGATCGTTTAACTACGCTTCCTTGGTCAAACGGGCTCGGGCTCTCAAAGCCGAATTATCGGACCTCATCGGAGATGACTGCGACCTGTATAACTGCATTGCTTGGACCGATTTCTTGGAGGTGATTGAGTACAATATCCATGCATTCGGCCGCTGTGAAGATCCGGAGAGCGAGTACGAATATGCCGTACTTTGGGCGCGATGCGGATAGTGCGTGATTCCATCGTCAAAGCCTCACTATTATTTACTCTTCTGCAGTCTGGGGCCGCAAGGCGCTCCCATCATTGGCTCTACCATTCGTCGTATCTTTGCCAGCTCAATGGCCGAGCTAGAATCTGCCCTATCGGCCACCGTGCAGCGTTTGGTTGACGATAGACCTCAAGACTTTGATTCAGCCAGTTGTTTCAATCGCCCGAAGATTCCCTACAATGACGCAATCGACATCAAGGATGATAATGCTGCTTACGGCGACATGTTCTACTGGGACGTCAACTGTCCCCAGGAACACGATGCGTCCGACAGTAAAGTCTTCCGTTACGGCCAATCGTTGACGGCGTCACGGTGAAGTCTTGATCTTGGAGCGATCCCTCATAATTCCCAACAAAATCCATCGGGAACCACTGACCTCCTCCGGACCGCAATGGCT
Organism: Mycena leptocephala; assembly: GCA_029378395.1. NCBI lineage: Eukaryota > Fungi > Basidiomycota > Agaricomycetes > Agaricales > Mycenaceae > Mycena > Mycena leptocephala. Next base: position 69,505 of record JARJLF010000478.1, read on the forward strand.
CTGATTCCACCATACAACCACTGGATTCCATCGGATCCCACCGGCATTCGCCCTCGGACTAGGAAACTCCAATCCAACTAAATATTGTTGAATCGCCATGTTACTGCAGTTCCAGTAAAAATTTTATTCGATTTCGACTTGGCAGTTGCTCAGCGTTCAACTAAACTTGAACAGTGATTGCGCATCAGTGGCGATGCCCCCTGAAAGTCGGATTGCAGACGTGGGTTCCAGTGGTCTCAGCAGCTCCTAACTCAAACACTCTGTATAGAAACGTTTAATACCTGCCTAAAAATGTCCACCGTATTTTTCTTTCGCCCGAATGGCCCGCTGTGGTGCGAGTTTCCGGGGGCTTTCCATTCTGGGAACTTCACAAAGAGATATCCCCTGCGCAACCTGTGGCCCAGCATACGTAGGCCAGTTATTTGTTCGCGTATAGCGTTAGAAAATTTCCTTCCAATCGTAACCTTGCGAAAGATGTAGCGAACACAGCAGATCTAGTTCAAACTTTTAAGACCGGAAATGAATCAATTAAACGCCCGTCGCCTCCGCCCAGAAATCTTCCGAAAGTCCCAAATCCTTCTGGCTCGTTTACTCCCGCGCATTTTTTTTCAACTATGAATTCCGCTGCTTTCAACCACCTTTGCCTCGTCTGTGGGCGTCCCACTTCACAGTGGTGTAGCCGGTGTCGAGCTGCGTTCTACTGCTCACCCGAGCATCTGCAGGGCGTGCGTCAATCATTCCACTGAGGGCATTATATCTCACTGTTCAACCCCACAGGACTGACCGCACCACCGCGAAAGCTGTCGCCCTTCGGCTTCAAATGTCTCGAACATGATCGCAATGCCGCCCACAGCAGAGCTCGAGTACATTTCAGTCTCCGCCATACTATTCCTCGCAGATGAGGGTGCGTCAACTCTCCACCAAACGTCCCATACTAATTACTTCCTGACCCAGAGCGACCCAGAATGGTCACCGTAAAATGCCGCCCCCCACACCGCCCCTCCGACGTCTGTCCGGTCCCATTGCTTCAGCCATACTTTGACGCACCAGCTGACAGCATCATCCTCACCCAAGGCCTGAGCGGCGAGCTCCTTCGCTTTCCACTTCACGTATTTTACTCGCCTACGGCCCTCGCGAAGGGGACACCAATGAGTCGTTCCATTCACCACATAACGTCTGGGGCCGCGGCAAAACCCTGGTGCGGCGAAGTCGTGGCTCTCAAGTTCAGTGGTTCGCGGCGCTAGAGGTATACCGAGGCGAGCTCGAACGACCTCCCTGCTTTGTCTGCATACTTCCTCTCTTATCAGTGAACATCCCCCACGTGAGTGAAGTTGAACTTTAACTTTTGCCTTTTCAATTTGGCTTAGCCTGATTTTCAGACTAGATAATCGATATCAATAATCGCAATTTTGCGCCTCACTATAGCATGCCGTCGTCCCGCCCCCTTCTTATACTATCGAATTTGGTCTAGCTCTTTCTCTCCCCATCTTTTTTGCAGCGTCATCTCGTAGTATTCAATTATAATTATATCGTATCCTCGGCGTCGCATGCTTAATTGTGGGATGAAGAGAGGCCGATGAGATCTGCAACAGGGATTCATTGAGAGGATTCCACATTCTTGACCCATAATCGACCACAACATACACAGTACATGTACAGTGGCGACGAAATGTTCCGCACGCGGTTGTTCTGGCCCGTGATGGCATCAAATCACTTCAAATAAAATTGTACAACAAAATATGAGTGATTTCGAGTGTTTATGCACTATTTGATCCATACCTACTCTGTGTGCCCATGTGCTGGCGGCATGGTCGGTCTCGGCACGTCGGCACAGGGCCACCCAGGGAGACAGACTCGGTCTACGGGCCGTCTGAACGCAGTGCATGTCGTTGCTGGTGTCGTATATTTTACCTGCATGTTTTCGTTGGTTAAATGCGGAAAAACATACCGGAATCAGAAAATTGTGACTCTCTGAGGCCCACAAACCGAAAAGCTGGAAGTAAAAACATCAATGAAAACCTCAGAGTCCCCTGTCACCCTCTTTATAAAATTACGCGTGTCCGTCTGTCTGAAGCTTTTTAAACTCCGCTGATCCCTGGAAGTGCCGCTTTGATTTTCACCTGCCGGGCTTGATCTGCACCAGCCGCACGGTGTGCTTCAATCATTCCGTAGTAATGCCGCCCTGCGCCGTTCACGACAGCTTGCCGTCACTATTCCATTAACCTCTGACAGCAATCTGACAGGCACTGCCCTGGCGCCACGATGACGTGTGAACTTCGTCTTTCTCTCCCACCCGCAAGGCAAACAAAGGACTTGCTCCCCACTGGATGAAATTGGCCAGTCTTTCACTGCAATGAATTTATGTATGTCCCAGTTCTCCATCTTTATAATATTTCTCATCAACAAATTGCCCCACATATAAGATTAATTGCGAACAAATTTCACCACTTAAGGACAGAATTGAATGCTGGGCTCAAAGGCAAAAAAAAAAGTACACAAAAATATTGTATCCAGAAGTGGAATAAAGGGAAATGAAGTGTTGCGCTTCTGCAGTATTTGGCCAATTGCTTCGTTCACCGATTCATAATTCTTGGCAGACTCCGCAGTGAATAGCGGATTCAACTCAGCTCATTCAATCAAGTCCATCATAGCCTTGAAACTCGCAACATTGCTTGCACATCGCCCAGCTGCAATCACGCGCAACGGCTACACATGAGCACTTCCCTGACGAGCAGCCTGCTCTCGAGGACCGGGTGAGTGGTGTGGTGCTCTTGATCCGCCCCCTGTGGCTTTGTTAAACGCACAAAAGGGGATGGGAGGCCGCGAAGCGGCCGACCACCCCCTTGTAATGTTTAAACCCGCTTGTCCGTTTGACATATCTGTGCACAACATACGTGATGCACTAAACACTAAACATATGTTTTTTGTGCTACATAGGAACGGTCAGTGGTGCTCACGCCTAGAATGCGGGCGTAGGTGTATTGAGTAGGTAGATACATCTAATTACTCATATCTTAAGTGTTGGAGGTTATGACCACTAGACTACTCGCGCGAGTAGTCTAGTGGTTATAACCTCCAACAAAATATGGAACCCCTATCTTTGGCACTTGGCGTGCAACCAGACGGGTATTGAATATCCCCCGGGGTTGGTTCCCCGAGTATCGCGCAAGTAGTCTAGTGGTTATAACCTCCAACAAAATATGGAACCCTTATCTAATGGGTTGGCTGGAAGGCCGCTGGATCGAGCCCCGATGAAGGAGGACATTTATTGCAAATGTGCTAGCTCAGGCAAGGTGAGCCTGCGAGCCGGCCTGAGTGAAAGGCAAGGTAGTATAGTGCGTAGACAGGATTTGTGTTCGCGCGGCTGTTTAGATCAGACACATCAGATCTACACAGCCACTCCTTTCCTCTGCTCCCGCCGCGTCCTCAGAAACGCGCTTCACGCCTTTCTATCGTCCTCAAAGCTTCTTTTTTGGTCTCCGACTTTGCCACAGGGCTTCCACATCCCGTTCAGGACCCTCTGCTGGCTCGTTTCGACTTCATCGTCTACAAAACGCGTCTAGCCGACACTCCTCCCTCGCGTTTCTACCGCGTTTTCGCGGCAGAGGCGTATTCTGTTCGTTGCACAAGATAACACTACCATCTCCGTTACTCAGTCCACCTATACGAACATCCCCTTCCGCGATGGACGGCTCGCAACTCAGCGGAGAGGCAACGCGAAGCAGAGACATGGGGTCATCCAGTCTCCGGTACGCTCCTCGTATCTTTTTCTCACGTCCACTGCATCGTCATCCACGATGCTGGGCATTTTACCTTCGCATCACAAATACACACATATTCTTCTGCCCATTTGGCGGCACGACAAGGCACGCTACATGCACCCTTGTTCTCATAGCATCCTTTCCCTTCCTTTCTGTCTTCGCTTCTTCATTCTCGTGGACCTCGCGTAATCACGCTCGCGGCTTTAAGCTGTCGCGCACACACCGTTGCGCACAGTGCCGAGCCACGTTCATTGTTTTGTCTTCGCCACTCCACTTTTTGCCCGAGCGCTTTCCGTGCGATAGCTAGGATTTCCCACAACGGTATCCTTGGCCACCTTCTCTTTCCTTGTCTTTTTATGGTCCTTCCGTCGTGCACACTGTTACCTTCCTTGGCCGTGCCCTTTTCCTCTCTTTTTCACATTGCAGTTCATTTGCTGGGTGCCCATGCACTCTTTGTCTGCATGCTGCCATTTAATATGTAGCGCTTGCGCTACATCCCGTTCCGGGCTTGAACAACACCTATCTCATTTGTATTTCACGCACACCACGTGTTCTTTTCTCTCGCCATGGCGTCCCACTCAATGCGATGACGCCTTTCTCATGCACATTGGCACCTCCTCTATCGTGCACGACGGCGCCTTTCACATCGCTTTTACGTCTCTTGCTCGTGTGCGATGGTATTTCTTCCTTATGTGCGATGAAGCTTTCTTCTCGTACGCGACGATTCCTTTTCCATGGTGACATCGCCCCACTCTATCATGCGTGACGGTGCTCTCTTTCCCACGTGCGACAGCGCGTCTTCTCGCATTCGAGAGCGCCTTTTGTTTCGTACGCGACAGTATCTGCCTTCCTCGGCGCTACCAGAATTACTTATACGCATCGACACCCTTCTTTCATGAGCGACGTAGTTCTTCCCATGTGAACGACGCGCCCTGGACTCACTCAGTGCGCGACGGTGCCTCATTTTCTTGCGCGAATGCATTCTCCTTCCTTGTGCGCAAGGCACTATGGACTCAGCGCACGACGGCACCGTCGCCATGTTTCTTTGTACGCGAGTGCCCTGGGTCCGCATGGCGCTCGACTGTACCTCCTTCTCGTGTGCGACAGCACCCTCAGTCTACGCCACGGAGCGTCTTTCCTCGCGCGCATCAGCGCTTCGGTACCCCTTCGCACGTGTGTGGGGTGCTCTGGAACCCAATCAGTACGCAACGGCCGCACCCTCTTTCTTGTGCGTGACGGCGCCCCTCTTTCCACGTGCACCATGCACCTGGACTCTCAGTGCGTGACGGCGCCTCTCTCTCGCGCGCGACGGCGCCTTCTTTCCATGTGCACCATGCGCCGGGACTCTCTCAGTGCGCGACGGCGCCGCCTTCACGTTCCCTTCACGCAGTGTGCCTTCGCACCTCTTTCCTCATGTGGAATATCCTTCCCATGCGCGACAACATTCGTCTTTCATGCGCGACGACGCCGCCCTCGTCTCCGACGGGCCTTCACTCATTGTCCTTCCTTCCTCGTGTGGAATATCCTTCCCATGTGCGACAGCATTCTTCTTTCACGCGCGACGGCGCCGCCTTCTATCTTCCGATGGGGCCTTCACTGTGTATGCCATCGCACCTCTTTGCTCATGCATGCCTGCGGCCTCCTTTATCGCCCGCGATGGTGGCCTCCCTCCGTCCGTGACGATGTCCTGTATCCTGTGCGCGTTCTTCCCGCGTGCGACGGTGCCCTCTTCTCGGGTTTAACGGAAGTCTTCTTGTGTGCACGACAGAACCCTCCCTCTTTGCGCGTAATGCCGGGGCGAGGTCCCATAGACTCGCTGGGTGTACGCGATGGCGCTCTCTCGCCTCGCACGATGCACTATGAACTCTGGTGGTCGCTTCACCCTCCTTTCACGTGTGATGATGCTCTCATCTTGATACACTTCCTATCTTTCACGGCGATCTCTTTCATGGGTGACGCCATCCTTCTCTTTCCTTATATGCGGGGCGCTCTGGCGTATTCTTACAATACCCTTCACGGATGTGATATTTCCTTCATGTGCAACGGCGCGCCTCTTCTCGTGTCCGATGTGGCCCTCACTCAGCATCTCTCTTCTCGCATGGAATATCTTTCCCGTGTGTGATCTTCCTCTATGCGCACCGGCGCCCTTCTCGTGTCCGACGGGCCCTCACTCAGCGTGTTTTTTCCTCACGTAGAATATCTTTCTCGTGGGCGACGGCATTCTTCCTCCACGCGCGACGGCGCCTCTTCTCGTGTCCTACGGGGCTGTCACTCAGCGCACCATTGCGCATCTCTCTTCACGTGGAATATCCTTCCCATGTGCGATTCTCTTGCACGCGTGACAGGACCTCCATCTTGTGTCCGACAGGGCTTTCACCCAGTGCGCCACAGCGCCGCTTTCCTCATGCACGCCAGTGCTCTCCTTCATCACCCGAGACGGTAGCCTCCTCCCGTTCGTGACGGTGCCCTCATCTTGCGTGCGATGGTGCCTTCTCTCGCGTTTAACGGAACTCTCCTTGACGTGCGTGATGGCACCCTCCCTCTTCGCGCGCGATGGCGCCCTCCTTCTTGTACACTGGCACTCTTTCACTGTGCGAGGTCTCTCTTCTCCGATATTTGCTCACGTGCGACGGCACCCTCTCTTTTCGTGCTCAACAGCCCCCCTTCCTTGTGCGCAAGGCACTTTGGATTCTTCTCAGTGCGCAAGGCGCCTCTTTTCTAGTGCGCGACGGCACCCTCCTTCCTTGCGCGCGAAGTGCCCTGCACTCATTTAGTGCGCACCGGCGTCTCCTTTCCCATCTGAGACGGATGTTGCTCCCATGTGCAATGTTGCTCTCCTCTATTTGGACCCATTCGTTTATTCGCGCGCATTGGCACCTTCGGTTTCATGCGGAGCGGTGCCTGCGCTGCCTCTCTCCATTTACATGTGCAACGCTGCACTCCTCCAACTTCTCTTTATGCGCGACGGCACTTCTCTACATGTGCGCAGCGGCGCCTCTGATTCCTTCCTCCCGTGTGCTGGTACTTTCCACTCTCGCAAATACCGGTGCCCTCCTTCCTTCGTGCACGTAGAGCGCCATCCATTCTCCTGTGCGAAGCGCCTCCAATTTATCTTCGCGGGATGATGCCTCCCTATCGTACATCACGGTGCTAAACATTATCTGTCTGCATCCATCCGAGAGCTTCCTTCCTAGTGGACTCCTCCCACCTTCTTCTAACGTGTGACTCCACTGTCTGCATCTTTACCCATTTTCCCCTCGTCCTCGAGCGCAAATCAATTTCTCCTTTCCTTTCTTTCTTCTTCGTGCGCGCTGCAGCATTTTCTTTGCTCACGCAGAGCGACTTTTCTGTCCTCTCGTCCTGTACAACGTCATTATGCACCTCATTTGCACCAGCGACTCTTTCTATCCAAATTGCTTCTCCTGGTATATGTGTGATAATGGTGCATACATACCTCATCCACAGTAACAGCCTTTCCTGCCCGCACACAATGGGGCCTCTTCTTTCTGGGTGGTAACACCACTCTCTCGCGCGATGCTGCCAACCAAGCTGCCAACATTCCTGCACCCATCACGATTTCCTCGGTCTTCTGCACACCAGCCATCTGATCGTGCGCAACTCCTCGCTCTGGAGGTTTCTATTTTTCTGTGCGCAATCATGCTCTGCAACTGGACTCTTGAGTTCTTCTCATGAGCCAGCACTTATCCCTTTGATAGGCACTTTCTCCACCACGCCCACCTGTATTCCCAGTGCTCGGATGATGGCGCCCTCCCTTCAAGTTGATTCAGTTGTTCATCGAACTTGCCTCTTTTATTCCCACGTCGCGCCGACCTCTCTCTTGCTTTCGTGTGCTTTATGCATGAACTCGCCCTCGGCGACCCTTTCCTGAGACTCAGCGTATCTTTCATTTATCTCACCTCACCCTTTCTCCTTTTGCTCCGGCCCCGACCCTGCTTCGGCCTTCGCCTCGGTATCTTGACTTGTCTCGACTTGCCTTCTCATCCCAGTCCACTCTTTCAAATCCCGGGCTACTTGATTCACATTTCCCTCCCACCGCGCGACAGCGCCCTCATCCCCTCTACCTCATTGCACGTGGTCCCGACTTTCTGCTTCGGGACTTTCATTGTCATATGCGACGGGATTTTCTTTCGTTGGGATATCTTGCGGTAGAGACCTGCTTCTCCACCCGTGCTCATTTCACTCGCTTTCGTTTCCCACACGCAACATCTTGCGCTCACCTCCGAGGGCCGTTTTCCTTGGGTTTTACCTTTCCATACTGCGACGATGCCCGATACGATTTCGGGATCAGTCTTTCTAGCCCTGCCACTATGCCTGCGCCTTGCAGCGGCTTCTTTTTGCGTGACATCTCGTTCCACCGTTCGTTGTGGCACACTGTCTGCACATTTCTGACTCATGTTATACTCACCTTCTCGTCAACTCACACCCTAGTGAAAATCTTTCTCTCCTCCTTCTTTCCTTCACTCCGCTCTTTTGTGGGGTCCTCGGGCCCGCTTCTCTCGCCCCTCGCGTGAGCCTTTGGCTCTTGGAGCTGCGCTCTGGTTGGGTTGCTTTGGGTCTCTTTCTTCTGACCCTTGGTGGCCCTTGTGTACGGGTTCGGCCCCGCCTGCGTTCCGCTCTGTCCCGATCCGCTCTTCCCCGCTGCCCTGCTTGCAGCCCGGGAAGTCCCGATCGGCCAGGACGGCCGAACCCCCCCGCATACACCACAAAACTCGTCGTTACTCTCCTCCCAGTGGCGTCTCATCCCACTCTCACAAATCCCTCCACAAGCACGTAGACTACCTTGCTGGTCCGGACAACTGAGCCGCAAAAACAGCCGGGGAGGCCCCGTGACACCGCGCGATACTCGGGGAACCAACCCCGGGGGATATTCAATACCCGTCTGGTTGCACGCTGAGTGCCAAAGATAGGGGTTCCATATTTTGTTGGAGGTTATGACCACTAGACTACTCGCGCAAGTAGTCTAGTGGTTATAACCTCCAACATTAAGCAGATGCCCTGATTTTATGTGCACATGTTTATATTCCTCCTTTTCTCCCACTCTGCTTGGCAGCTGCTGTATGTCCATTCTATTTCCAATTTACCACTGTCTCGGCTGCCTCAAGGCTTTACTAAGAGCCTGTTCGGCTGCCATATCCACATCCAATATCCAAATCCAACTCCCTTATGGGGTACCTGTCAGAATATCTGGTCACAAGTGTTGGATGCAGTCACGAATGCTGTGGCAGGTTCGTCAGCGGCGACCTCCACTGCTCGGTGTTGTCACCAGCGGCGGCGGGAGCGGTTTTACAATAAATTGAGTCAGTTTCATACTGATACCTGTTTGTGGGTGTAATGCTAAAATTTTACTGACAATAGGATGGAACGGGGGGATTTATTATACTCGCGTGGTCCATAGGCTGAACAACGAGTTTACGGAAGACATTTAGGATCTCGTGTCTTGCTGCAGGAATTATCTGGCGCAACCGTCTGTCAATCCGACCCATCTGAGCTCTTCCAATCATGGATTTCTCATCCAGAATTAGAACTTTGACATCTTTCCAACGGGTCTGAGCTCGGGCAAGGCCTGTTCGTGAGAGCTCGGTGAAGCCAGCAGCTTTCTCTTTGGCTGGAATTGTCAATCCAAAATTTACAGTCCAGCCACGAATCCCAAAAGCCGAAATTCCAGTTGGAGTTATTCGGACTGTAGCCTTAGCCCCAAGTTGTGTCTCATCAACATTGAAATGTTCTCTGAGAGCTGTAGTTATGCACCAGATGAGAAATGATTTCCCTGTCCCAGCTGTACCATCCACGTTGATCCGAAGTGGTGGAGGTTTAGTGCCGGTTGAGTCCATCTTCTTGAAGTAAGCCATGACCTGGAAGAATACATTGCGCTGTTCTCCCTTCAATTTAGTGTACCCCACGGGTCGCAAGCGGGAGTCGAAGCAGTGGGCAACGACACATTCCTCCCCACCCATTGGGTCCAAAGCGGGAGTTGAGCCGTGGGCAATAACACATTCCTCTCCACCCCAAGGGTCCCAAGCGGGAATCGAGTACCTGCCCTCGAATCCACCGCTGCAGAATAGGCTTTTGACCCGCGTTCAAATAGTTTCATCAAAAGCACCGGGAAGTTCCGGTCTACCCACTCAACCTCGAACCAGAGTTGAAGTAGTGACTTCGCTGCGAGAGGGAGGAGAGCAACGGGAGGAGGGAGAGAACACAAGCAACACACTTTGTATAGCTTGTGTGGAATCTGCATGAAAAGTAGCAAACGGGTGCGGGAGGATAAGTGGGAAGGAAGCGGTGAGAGATAGTGGGGGAAGGAAAGAGGCGGATCGCGAAGTGAAATCAAAAACCACCTTTAGGTTCACGTGATGGTTTCATCCTCTGATCCGACGGACCTGCAACTGGTTAACAACAACTTACAACATTCAATCCATTGACATCTTCATACGCTTGATATGTGGGCCAAGGCACATCGAAGGCAGTGGTTTCCAGCGCGAAATCGAACGTCATCGGAAGGCCAAACAGAGCGTTCTCAATAATTTCGACTACTCGGATGATGTCCGGAATGGTATGATTCAAGGTAGACTCGTAACCAGTCTGCCTGCTACGGCAATACTTAGTGCAAGCACTACTAGTATGCCGTAGGCAGACTGGTACAACTCGGGAGCGTTAAAAGGGCTGAGCGCGGAGTTTGAAAATTTCCATTTCCATCGTTATGGCATCAAATTTAATTATTTCTTTTCAGTTCAAAGGAGGGGTAGGGATGTAAGGCTCATAGCTACACTTCTGTCTATTCAGATTTTTTATTTTACCCCCAGAGAGTCTGCGCGCGAGAGCCAGTTTTAATTGAGAAACTTACTTTCGGACCGACATCACCGTGAACGACGTCATCTGCCGTCATCGGCGCCACCCAAGAATTTCAAACTCCGGGCTCAGCCCTTTGGCGTGTCCCGAGTTGTACCAGTCTGCCTACGGCATAGTGCTTGCACTGAAGAATTGCCGTGGCAGACTGGTGACGAGTCTAGATTCAAGGTAGATTAAATAACCCGGGTTACTTGAATCGCACTGCATTGAACAAGAAAATAAATGCCTCGAGTACGCAGCTTCACTGTCATCTGCGGTTTTGTGGCAGAGGATGTATCCTCTTGAACACTGTTGCCTGGGTATGCACATTGGTAATGGTGTTTCCTACTCGCTGCCATTAAGTCGGGGTCGATGTGAGTAATATAATATTGAGACCGTACCTACACTGCTCGCACGGAAATTCGCAGTAACCCTATTAGGGTTTTTCGATACATCTTCCAATTGACACACAAAAAAGCTGACATCTTGCCGGGCTGGAAACATCTTTTCACTGAGATTGCATGTAACAGCTCGGGCTTATTTGCAGTGGTATCAGACCTCAGCGGTTACTTCTCAGGGACTTCGCTGAAATAGATTCTCACATTTCTGATGCGATTGATCACAACATTGATGGGGTTGTCTGCCGAAATCCATAAACGAAAAGTGCTTCAGTTTTGCGCAATTCCGGGCCGAGAACCCATGAAAATATGGTCCTGGAGGTGCATATTGATGTGAAAACTCTTCTCTTATGATCTGTGGGTGGAGTGAATAACATACTGATACATATCAACAGAATTCAGCAAAGATGGCAAAGTCAAACAGTGTGTTTTCACCAGGTTTGAACATCACACTTATAGAGTGTGGTCTAAGTGGTTGTAATACTCAATTTAACTCTGAAATATATGATCCGAAGGCCCTGCACAGATACAAGAAGCTAATTCAAAAGAGCATGCACATCGCCGGTGAGTGCCGATAGCCGAACTGATGGGACATCGCTGCCAAACATGTGCATCGTTTATCAGTTGCGAGCTGACCACAGATGTAATCTAGGGGCATCTGGTCTCGAAGGTTGTCGGCCGAGCTCCGTAACAGAGCTGTGAGTTGTGTTCAAAAAGCCTGCAAACCCGAGGTATTTTTATACAGTATATCGCCCATATATTGGAAAAGAGTTAAAGAACAACATATTTGAAAAGATACTGGGTAGCGGCAACATCCCGCGGATGAAACCAAAGAAAGGAATAATGCTGATTCGTGTCCGTGATGAACCGTGGGTAAGGTAATCCAAACAACCTTAGATGAGTAGATCTGGAAGGTTGGGGGCCACGAATGTGGTCCCGGGAGCACCTGCGCAGCATTTCCATCCTTGCAGATGCGTCGGCGGACGAGTTTTGAGCTACAACAGTTGACGGTCTCGCATGGAGTCAATAATATGTCACACAGGTCGAGCACATACTTTTTGCGGCAGAGGCTCCATTATTATGGCGGTGTAAGTGCACATTAATTCCCGCCCCAAAGATAAGCGATTTGACGCCTTCCGCGCTAAACAGATAAAGATAATCAACATCTGTGTTTTGCGGGGAAATCAGTGATTCCCACAAGATAAAGCTACCTCCGCCCCAAATACAAACTCAGCTCCTCCCGCCCCTTTTTCAAGTCCCGCCCCAGACTTTGGTTGGGAAGTTCCTGCAGAAAATTATGATAAATTTCAGTATGCATTCAGATGTCTATAGAAGGAGGGACAAGGTAAGGCTGTGCAGATTATGAGACACCTGGTCTGGGAAACAGTCTGAGGGATTCCGCGACCACGGCAGGAGTATGAAATGGGTAGTAATGGGAAGGAGACTTGCACTGATTAGACCCACACTGTCCAGTGATTCGGAAAGGGACCACGGTACTCAAGCATCTCGGCTATGTTCAATCACCCGGCGAAGATTTTTTAGCATCCACTGGTGTCCTGTGTAAGATCGGGATGCAGTGCTTGCCTGAGGATGTTGCTGTGCCGGGAGATAGCCAAAAGGTGGAAGTGAAATAGGAGAGATAAGGAAGGAGCAATTAAAGTCGGAGACAATTTGAAGAGAAGGTAAATGAAAGAAAGGAATACAATGGAAGGTATATTAGAGATCTGGTTCCGGTTATTGATGAAATAAACAAATGGCTGATTGGAGGGCACCGGCCATTGATTCATTTGGTCCTCGGAGATTAAGTCATTTGGTCTCGCAGGCCTGCCTCAAACTGGGTCCAACTGTAGCATCGGTCTCTGGAGGCCGAATTGGATAAACTCCAGGCCAGACTGACGTTTGCTGCGGACCTGTTTATTTACACATGGGTCAAATAGCACTAGTCCCACTAGATAGTCTTTGTGTAGTAGATAGTAGAGGGCAAAAAGAAAAGCAAAGAAGAAAAAACGAAAAAAAAAAAAAAACGAAAAAGGAAAAGGAAAGAAAAAAGTGACCCTGCTGACAAAGCAAGTCTGTCTATTTTCCGATGACATCTACAGTGCTGAATATTTCTGAAGGCGTGTTTTTTTCTTGTGTCTCCAAGTGGTGTATGTTGTCAAATCTGCAATAATACTAAACGTTACAGTATTACCCCCCATATGCTTGCTGGCTCCTCAATGGATGCACTGTCCGGATTCTTGCGGTCACCTCGACCGGCCAAATTTTGTCCGGACTCCGGATCAGACCTCCCGGGTCTGGGAGCCCATCCACCACACCTACAATTGATATTCCAGCCGGACCCACACACCGGACTCCGGTGGCCCCGAAGACTCGGCACCGCGGGCCCGATATAATAATGTTGCAAAGCTACACGAGCAATTGTATGAGGTTGAGGTTAACACAGCAGGCGTGAGGCTGTACACAGGTGGCAGTGCATTGATGCCTCGTCACATGCTAATTTCACGCCATTTTCGGTACTCTAGAGCACAATCAGAACTAAAGTTCTGTTTGTGAATAAATGATTCCAAGATCTTTCCCTCAATCCATTACATGATGTATTTACCTCCTGACATTATTTCCTACTTACAAACACTATGTTTATTTAGAAATTTCACCAAAAGACTTGAAAGAACACGACGAGCGATTCGGGTTCCGTAATTCCCGATTAGGAAGGGTCCCCAAGTCACGTGTGTTGATTTGTGTGTCCGATCCAGAGATCGCCCACCTCTTGCCTCCGATGGTCCGTGCGCACCGTGGGTCAGACGCCACATCAAAACATCTGACCACTCCACGCCACGCCACTCCACTCTAGGGTTGCGGAACAAATAGGGATGTAAATTAATATGTAATTTACCGCGGTCACGTGCAAGGTAAATTACCTATTTGTTGTCGGTCGCCCCAAAATGCCTTGAAACTTACCTCCACCGCGTCAAGCACGTGCCGGAGATCCACTTCATCTGTATCATGTATTGTCAACTACAGCAGCTCTAAACTGAGTTAGCATGTGCCATTGTGCCAAGTAGGTGTGTTGTAAAATATATTTTGTGGGGTGGACGCGTAAATATACCGTGCCGCGATCCGGGCGACCAGATTCAGCGAGGACTGATGGATCATTGGATTGGTTGGCGGTTGCCATCATCCATAGATTGAAGGCCACGAACAAGATAAGGGTGCAACTGAGATCGGACATCGGACTGTAGGGAAAATAAGTTCCCTTCTGTCAGGAGAGACTAAACGAATGGGCCTGCACGGAACAGTGAACTTGCGACCACTTGAAATACTCCCAAAATACTTCGGGGGTTGAAACCATGACTTGTATTTCAATAATTACTGGGCCTGCGGGACGGGGGAAACTCGCATGCACGTGCATTGTCTAGACTTAAATGATGTATTCGGCTTCATTTGCAAGGCTTAGCTTACTTAGTTTGAATCGCTGCGACGCGCCTGCGCGTCGCGGCAAGAAAATTTGCGCGATCTAGTCACGTGAATACCCCAAAAAAGTAAGTTACTAGGTAAATTACATTTGTTGTAGGCCCAGAAAGTTTTGGCCTGTAAGTTACCGACTTTGTTGCACCCTCGGGAGTTTGTTCCGCAACCCTACTCCACTCCCTCCGTGTCACCGCCCACCCCTAAGCGTCCTTAGTGCTCCGCATTGTACGCGTACCCAGACCATACTTATCATGGACTCGCTGGGGCTGAATCACGCCCAAGCTCACGTCTTCGCCATTCAGGAGCTGGTAGAGAATTGTATCCAGCACCTCCGTGGGTTTGACCGGGATCTCAAATCCTGCACCCTTGTTTGTCTCGCGTGGGTGCATCCAGGGCAGTCGCATTTGTTCGATTGCATTATTTTGGCAAACGACAGGACACCTTCCTTTGCTATCCGCTCTAGGCGCCTCCTGGATGTACTTCGCGACTCTCCGCATCTTCTTCATCTTGTGCACGAGCTGCGGCTGCAACTTGACCACCTACACGAACAAGATATGGATATACTGGCGGATCTTTCCAAGATACCATTTACCGCCTTAAAGAGACTTTCCCCCTGCAATTACACACTTCCAACAAGGGATCCGCTTATCATCTCATTTCAGCGATTGATCGCTATCCAATCCCTTCATCAGCTCGAAATCTCTTGTCGGTTCGATAGCGTGGTGGACTTTCACCGGATCTTTCAAACCCGTGGAGAGCGTATACGAAACCTCGTTTTTAGACATCTTTGGTTGGAGAATTTGACAGAATCATCCGATCTGTCGGGGGGTTCTGAGGCCATCGCCGCCGCCGCCAAAATAGACTCCCTAGAGCTCTGCGATTCAGTCGACATCCACTCTTGGCTTTTCAAGCCTTGCTGTCCTTTCGATTTTTCGGAAGTCTTGACCGTCGGTATTGACGCCGACGCCACCCTTCTCGCGGGAATCGGTGAAAGCCCCGCGGCTACGACTATCGAAACCCTCACACTCAACTTGTGTATGTCAAAGGTCCATGGTAAGCGCCATGAACCACGATGAATGTCAATAAATTTGTTTCTTCGACAGATTGGGCATATCAAAGACTACTTCTTGGGCCATTTGTGGCACTCCGACGTCTCACCGTTCTATCCATGGATGGAGATAATGGGATATCCGTCACCTTGGGAATGCTATCCACCGCGCCGGCGCCCAATTTTATTCACGAAATCACTATTCTTCTTCTCGAGCTCCCGCGCCCCGAATGCACACGATTTGACCAGGATTTGGTGAACCTCAAGGACCGCATGCCATACCTAAATCGTATTGTATTGTCCTGCCCGGGGGGAGGGCTATCTTCCTTGTTCCCCCTACTCAATGCAACCGGACTACTTCATCAGAGGTTATGATCACACTGCCAAATAATGCATCCATTTCATGTGTGAGTTGTTTTTAGACTGCATTATCCTCCTCGCACTATTATCGTCTGATGTCGAAGTTCACGCTAGCCCACTCCATCTGCCAATCTCAAAAGTGCAACAGTAGTTGTTGAAGGATTAGAAACCGTGCTGATCATCCCTGAAGTTCCATTTGTAGTAGAGCATTCTAGATAAATTACTGTACAATAAAGGTTAAAGGCCAACCGCTATGTAGAGACTGTACCAATAATGCAATGTGACTGGCCGTGGCCTTGTGCAGTAATGCAATATTCACGGTCCTCCACCGGGTGGCCAACTATACCCACAATGCATTGCCGCCATAGTCACTGGGGCTCTTCCTGGCTGGGCGATTTTGGGGTTTTTTTGCTGGCCAAAAGCCCGGATTTTTTGATGCCGCTGATGGCGGTGAACAGCTGCTCCTTTTTCGGTACGATCGCTTATTTTTTGATCGTAACACTCCCTCGCTTCTTCGCTTCGCCACGGCACCCTGCTCGCTTGACCTGATTTGAATTTATGCATCAAATATTGTCGCTTTGACCGATGTGGCTGTTCCCTGCGTCGATCCCGTAACCCGTTCCTACCCGGTCCATCAATAATCCGACATTTCCCCCCCGCGGCTGTGCTTTTGTTGTGCGGTGCCTTCCGCTTGTTTATGTTGATGGGCGCCTCCTCCTCTACCACTTTGCTCCTTCCTGGGTCTTGTTCGGGGGGCACTTGCCTTAATATTGCTTTAAGTCTTTGCATTCAGCATTCCTTCCCTTTATTGAACTACGTCATTGAGTGATGCGGGCCACCCGACTCGCATCAGTGGAGCCACTGGGTGGCTCCCGGTGGCTCACCGCAAAGTCTCTAATATGAATATCAGTAACACTGCAACGCTTCTTGCGAGAATTTTATTGGAAGTGCATACACAACAAATTTGGAATGGGTGATTCTGGTCCCACATTAACGACATGTAGAATTGGTTACTAACAAAAGTTTGTTGCACGTGCTTTTGGCTCAAATGGCCAAAGATCTCATTAGGCAGCACTCTCTGTGTGGAAGGATGTAGCTAGTGGTGACCTAGGCAGGGCCCAGGGGGGTTTTTGGGTATTTCGTATGCAAAATAAAGGTGGAGAAGCGTGCGGATGGGCAAAAACAGAGGCCCTCATGTTCCCTGACCGAAATCCTCTGCAAGCTCTGGGAGCTGCACTGTCAAAATATTCTGCTGCAAGGGAAAATTCACCTTTAGCACTCTGTTTCCTCATGGAAATATGGGAGGAAACCGTCCAGTACATCTCTGTTGTATTCTTGACCGATTAATCCGGCTCCCTCCCCGGCGAAATCCTTCATGATCACAAAATGCACTTTCACATGATTTAATAATATTTATCGTCACTGCAACGCACAGGTCACTATCTTAGTCTTTCATAAGTTGCAGAAGATGTTCATTTATCGACCCGATCATTTACTTAAATTTGATTCAATGTTCTGTGCCCTTTCGCGACTTCTCTTTCCGGACGATGATCAAATGTCGTAATTGTAACCGGCAGACTGATCTTTTCATGTCTCTTGACTGCATTAATGAGCCGATTCATGCAAGGTAACTTTTTTGGTGGACTCGTGATAACCTGGGGCATATTCCGATAGCACCTTGTTGATTTTGCTGCCCAAGCTATTGTCCAATAAATCGATTCCGGTGACTTTTTGTGATAGCGAGTGACAGACTCTATACAGCGAGGTACGAGCAAGAATGTATAGAGCATCTGTCTACGAGAGACTAGGTCAACCATCATATGTAGGTGGTCGCTTTTACGACTACTTTCAGGCTGTATACAATGCAAAATAACCGTGTGACACGTAGTGTGTTGCGTGAATTCCCTACGCTATTGAGTCGGCTGGCCGAAATACAGCACCGCCTCTGTCAAGAATGAAGAGCTGCCAAGCCCTTGGATTAACGACTAAGCTAGCAGGGGGAAATCGGAGGAGACAGTTTGCTCAGAATCATGGTGGCTATCACCCTGAATTCAAACCGAAGGAAATCGCCCTCCATAAAATGCCACGTTTTGCCGGCACAATGCCAAATAACACGCAATGTGTTGCGTGAATTCCCAATACTATTGAATCGGCCCGGCGCAAATACATCACTGCCTCTGTCAAGAATGAAGAGCTGCCAAGCCCCTGGATCAACGACCAGGCTAGCAGGAGGAAATCAGAGGAGACAGTTTTGTTCAGAATCGCGCTGGCCATCACCTCGAATTTAAACCGAGGGACATCACTCTCCATAAAATGTCACGTTTTGTCGGCACAATGCCAACGCGCAGCGTGTTGCGCGGCTTCCGAGGCCGTAATCATGTGGGTAAAGAGCTTGTTTGGGTCGCCATTGAGGCCCAAAGCACATGCTGAAATTTCCGACACAGACAGTTTCGCATTGAGCAGGACTATCCGTTTGTGGCTGAAAAGGGGACCCAACGACTTCGCACGAATTTTTCTGAGTTTTTCTTTGCCGGAAGTTTCGGGAATTCCAGACCCTATTGAGTCGGCCTGGCGCAAATACAGCACGCCTCTGTCAAGAATGAAGAGCTGCCAAGCCCCTGGATTAACGACCAGGCTAGCAGGAGGAAATCCGAGGAGACTGTGTTGTTCATAATCGCACTGGCCATCACCTCGAATTCAAACTGAGGGAGATCACTCTCCATAAAATGTCACGTTTTGTCGGCACAATGCCTCTGGGTCCAATCTCTCAGTTGACCTAGTCTGGTGTTTACCGCGGCCCTGCCGCAATTTTGTCCGCCCGAGTATCGCGCCACAATCATTGAAAAATATCGTACTCACGGTCATCAGCATCCCGAGATCCCCTTCAACGACAGCGCGACAGCGAGAAACCCATTTGTCGGCAGAGGAGATTCATCGGGGCGCAGTGCTCGATATGTACAGCTACTGCTTTGCAATTGAGCCGGCGCAGGTCTGGGCATATCTCTGGAATCGATGGTACAACCCGGTACAGTGGAAGTTGTGGGCACGAGCTCCAGAGCCCGCAATTCCGCGTCTGAACACCACGATGATTGTGGAAAGTCTTTGGCGAGATATCAAGCACCGCGATCTCGCGGAATTCAATCGTCCGAGGCTGGATTTAGTCACACACATTGTGGTGACGATTGTACTGCCTCGGGTGAAGCGTCGCTTGGATTACATCCGGGGCGAACGGCGTGTGGGCCGTGGTGGGGAGGTAGCTGGATGGCAAAAGGATTTTCGCACAGCGTGGAAAGATTACAGCCGCACGGACGAGCATCGGTCGCTCAGATTACCCTGGCCCAGCACACAATCTCTGGAACTTCAATTTTCCAAATCACATCCGCCGATTTTCCAGCGTGTCTTTCCCCGACCGTGCAGATATCTGTAACAAATGCCCAGGGAATATCATTGATCACGATCTCCAGTTGCATATTTTGAGCGCTGTTCATGGAGGTAATATCTCTCCCAACTCGTTGCGCAGAGTTTCAACTGCTTCAAAATTTCGGGTTACACTTGGACATTCCGTAACGCGAAAGAACCCGCTCAAGGTATGGAAGAATGTACCTATGACAACCTCGTCGTACTCAATTTCATGCCGAGCGACGTCCCTGTGGGTGGAGATCGGTGACGTCGCAGATGGACTTAATACCTTCTTCCGTCTTCAATTTTGTTAGCAAGTGCAACGATTTGTGAACTAGACCTTGATATATTTGGCATCTCAGTCACTCCCGTAGCGCATCATGGGTAACAGTAGTAGAAATGGATGGTTTTGGCCGAAGTTGTTGAAAACCGGTTTTTACACAGTATTTCAGTTTTACATAGTAAGTATTTGCGGCATATCGGCATAAAGTAGTAACACAGGGCTGCATATGATACTCATATTATTCTTCTCGGGTTTATCGTGTTGTACACCGATGGACGGCTACAGTACCAGAATTATGTTAAATCACCTGTCCTTGCGCCTTGCAGTCTACTGCGCCATGGCGAGAGTCACCGCAGAGGGAGCAGATATGGAGGGCATGACCCTTCCCCGACGCATAACATTTTGAGCAATTGAATCTCATACACAACGGCCTTGGATTCGGCGCCGGGAGAAATTGCAACGGTTCCGCCTCGGCGCGGATTCAAGGCTCGAAAGATACTAGGTAGCGGTCTTCGGGCCTTTCGGCAATGGAATTGATTTCGAAACACCGTATCTTAGTTGCAGCGCCAGCTGCAACACGATAAGAGGGACACGTCATGCCAGCGTTCCCGAGTAGCTAGCTGCTTGGGAGTATGGTAGCGGACAAGACTTCATGTCAAGCCGCAAATTTGATCCAATCCTTCCAATCTTTTGGATTTAGACTGAACATGGTGGTTTGTCGATAAAATTTTCCTTTTGGAGAAATCGGGGTTAACTCTAGCTTAGGGTTGCACCGGAGTTTGACCCAAAAAATTGGCAGCGGATATCCGGCCAATACAGGGTGTCGCGGTTGGAATGGTCCAAACCCCACTTCAATTAATCGCCTCTCAGCGATAGTCTTGTTGTTATCGCAGGGGTCTGGAATCTTATGATCAGAGCCTGAATCTAAAACATGGCCTTGCATACAGTGCAGATGCTTGAAAGCCCGGCAGGTAGGTAAGTAGGTAGGTATCATTTCACGCACAGCCCGAATCACGAACACGTGTTCCAGGGATTTCGCCGGTGTACAAAGCAAGGATAATTAAATCAGCTTCCCCCTGCCAACCGACCCAAAAGGTCCCGATATGCTGGCGGTCCACATGTTACAGGAACTTGGGTGTCGAAGGTTGGTTTCATTCTTTTGAACTCATCAGGTGGGCCACACAGCCCACAACCAACCGATAAGGCACCGATATCAGGCAGACAATTTGGCAGATTGTTCCCTGTGATAACGGCCTGATAGGGGGCAAGACAACTGGCCAGGTTGTCCTGCCTACCATCAGGGGCAAGCATTGTCGACTGGCCAGAAGAAATGCGACTGCCAGGCCACACTCAATCTGATCCCCAGAACCCAAACCAAGGTCGCAACTTGCCAGCTTGCAACCTTGATCCCCCAGAACCCAAACAGAAGTCGCAACTTGCCAGATTGTGACCTTGATCCCCCAGAACCCAAACAGAGGTTGCAACTTCCCAGGCTGCGACCTCAATCCCCCAGAACCCAACCAGAAGCCGCAACATCCTGGATTGCGACTTTTATCCCCCAGAACCCAAACAGAAGTTGCAACTTGCCAGATTGCGACCTCTTAGAGTGCGCGAGGGCCCTCAATCCCCCAGAACCCAAATTGCCCCTGGAAAATTAGAAATCACCCGGCCTTGGCTTCTCTCAGAGAATTTCGACAAGAGAGAAAACCATGCTCTGCTAATCCCAATTCACGGTGCATTATGTATGAACAGTATGAAAGTGGCTGATCAGACCTCAGTCAGGGACTGCCATGTGGCTTTGTGATTGAACAATATAACAGAGGGCCAAGCCGACGAAAATGAAGGGGGTAAAGAAAAACAAAGCTCAAAAGTGGGGGGGTTGTCGATATCGAGACTGATGGGGTATTGCTTTTTCTGTGAGGAATCAGTCAGCTGAATGTCACTGGCTTGAAAGAGAGAGTGTGTATGTGCTTAGCGGTTCAGCGATCTCACTGTGTACCTGCTGGATTGTATCATTATCTTCAGGAGTCAGGGGGGGTTAGAGAACGCACAATGTGGGAATCTTCGGTAGCGGAGTGCAGTCGGGTGGCAGAGTCCAAATGGGTGTGCACAGAATGGTCGGCAGAGGCCAAATGGGCTCGCACAGGATGGGGCAGCAGAGGCCAAATAGGCTTGCAGAGAATGGAGCGGCAGAGGCCAAATGGGCGTGCACAGAAGGAGGTGGCAGAGGCCAAATGGGCATGCACAGAATGGTCGGCAGAGGCCAAATGGGCTTGCACAGAAGGGGAGTGGCAGAGGTCAAATGGGCTTGCACAGGATGGGGCGGCAGAGGCCAAATGGGCATGCACAGAATGGGGTGGCAGAGGCCAAATGGGCTTGCACAGAATGGGGTGGCAGAGGTCAAATGGGCTTGCACAGGATGGAGCGGCAGAGGCCAAATGGGCTTGCACAGGATGGAGCGGCAGAGGCCAAATGGGCATGCACAGAATGGGGTGGCAGAGGCCAAATGGGCTTGCACAGAAGGGAGTGGCAGAGGCCAAATGGGCTTGCACAGGATGGGGTGGCAGAGGCCAAATGGGCTTGCACAGGATGGAGCGGCAGAGACCAAATGGGCTTGCACAGAATGGGGTGGCAGGGGCCAAATGGGCTTGCACAGAATGGCACAGAAATCACAGCACGAGATACTGAATTGTCCCCAAAACCGAGCCTTTATATACGTTTTCGGACGGTCATTTTCCGGCCCCGCTGCGGGTTTCGGACATATTGGTCCCGTTGTTTGGAAGGGATCAATATTCTGGGCTTAGGCAATACACAGTGTTTCAAAGAAATTCATAGTGAGAAAAAATGGCCTTTCCAAGTCAATGGTTGCACTAATGGAAGCCCGATGCAAGCTCAATGGTGGAGGATAAGCTCAAAACATTCTGACGAACCAAAATGGGAAAGCATTCTCCAGAACCCAGTGTTAAAAACAAACACACTGTCTCAAGTTCCCGATGTTCAGCTTGCTGCACCGAATGGTGGAATTTTTTGTTCTGCATTCAAATAAATTGCGGTCGATGTGCCAACTTCGACTGTTCATCATTGGTTCAAGTTCAACTTGAATGGAAAGAGGAGGTGTACGAAAGAGGATGTGCAAACGAACGACGAAATAGAAACCCAAGAAAGACTCACCCAATGGGTATAGTATTTTTCCCTCTCATGGGTTAAGGAGTGCACTGTGCCTTGCAACGATTATTTGAAGCCCGCCCAACCTCGCTCTCGTTCGCTCATACACATACATCGCCATTGCCTTCGCGATTCTCATTTCTTGCATCATCGAGGCCACCACCACCAATATTACTGGACAAGGTCTAACCCGTTTCCACGCCGCCGTCATTCTCGATTTGAGCTGGATGAATAATACCAGCACTTGGATCTGATTCTTGTTGTAACGCCCACCGCCTTACCAAGCCAGACCCGAAGGAGAAAAAGGCGCCAAATGACAACGAGAGGGAGCCTGTACTTGCGTTGTGGTCGGCCTGGGGCCATGTTCTTCTTTCACCGCTTCGTCAACCTGCGGAAGCAACGGGATCGGCTAAAGCGGGAAGCAGTGACACACCCCGCGGAGGTGGGATTAGCGGTAAGCAAGACCGTGCTGCTCCGAGCCACACTCAAATCTCGTCCCCAGTCATTCAACGTGCCTGGCATTTGGTCTCCCAGAAACCCGTTCTCACCATCGGCTCCCTCCACCTATCGCTTATGGCCGCCATCGGTCTCTGGCTCTGGAGCGATCCATCCAAATTTGGAACGCCCATCACCGGTTGTGATCCATCACTCACGGTTGTCGGTGGTGCAGTACCATTTTCAACCCCGGGATTGCGCATCTTTTCACTGGTGATTTACTCTGTTCTTGTCATTCCCGCTCTCAATCTCGTTCCCCCCTTCCTCTTCTTCCTCGCACTCCATATAACGTATAACTCATCTCGTAAGTGCCGCCCCGTTTCTGGAACCGATTCGAGCATCTCATCGATTCAATTCGTCACGGTCCAGACATGTACGGAATAGTACGACGCGCTGCTCACTCTGGGAAAACCGTTGTTTCAGGCCGCCCAAAGATGTTGCTGAAATCATTCATATCAGTATTAGTATATGTGCTCCCGATATTCTACCTGAAATGTATGGTTTTCGAAGAATTGAAATGGTTCCTTATACGCGTCGTTTCGGGAACAGTTTCCGAGGCTCGGATATTTTCTGTTTCGGGAAGCAAATTGACTTCGCCTAAATTGCACCTCAAACCTTTAGTTTCAGGAGCAGTTTAGGGCAAACCGAAAACAATAAGATCAGCTACCGTTTCGGGTGTTCCTGATATTATTGTTTTCAGGAAGCCCAAAACCCGCCGGCCCGCTCCGGCCCGCTCCGGACCGGGCGCCTCAAAACAATAGTTTCGGGTGTTCCCGAAACTGTATCCAATACTATTGTTTTCAGTCCACCTCCAGCTGCTCCTGAAACCTTTAGTTTCAGTAGGAGTTTTGGTGAGATCTATTTGGTTCCCGAAACACAAAATATCGGAGCCTCAGAAACTGTTCCCGAAACGACGCGTATAAGGAACCATTTCGGCTCTCCGAAAACCATATATTTCAGGTAGAATTTTGGGAGTACTTATACTGTTGCTGATACATACGATTTCAGTAACGTTTTTGGGCGCCTGAAACAACGGTTTTCTCAGAGTGATGCTCTACGAAGCATCCCGAAATCAGTCATCGCTATATTTCGGAGCCAGCACAGTTCAGCCGCCGATTTAGAGTCCGGCACACAGCTCCGTGTGGGTCCCTCAGCTCCCGCGGAATCTGCGCTAACGCCGCTGGATTATTCTGTCTCGCAATCATCAACGTCATCCTCCTTGTGGATATTGAACTCACGCTTGGGCGTAATAAACGTTTTCTATCTGGGGAAGACAATGAATGGGGCTTTGGGCAGGTCCTCGCGTTGCTTCTTCTCGTCGTACCCCTTCGTGATTTCCTTTCGTCTATCTTGGACATTCAAGAAAAAGTCGAAGAGAAGAGGAGGATTCAGAGCAATTTTGAGGAACGTCTCCGGGGAGGGGTCGAAGGTCGCACCGTCGAAGCCGAGATTTTCGAAGACCTGATAGAGCGAGGAGCTGATCCCACTGTGGAGATAGAAGGTACGGATGGGTGATGTTTCCATATGTTCGGCCATATGCTGATCAACATCCATAGGCGCGCTCCCCGTCAACAATCTCCTGGAGCTTGCGGCATCTCGGGGAAATGAGGATCTTGTCAGGTATCTCCAAGAAGTGGGTGTGGAGGACAAAGGTGGTGAGGAACAAGATCACGATGTGTGTATTACTGCTGGCCTCATTGTCATTTAGGAAGGGCTTTCTTTGCGGCGGCTTGGAATAAACAATGCTTGACTGCGTCCCTGCTGAAGGACGGAAACAAATCGTATATGGCGGGTATGTTGCCATGTTTTACCGAGTAACGTTGGGTTGAGCTACATGAAGAAACGATACGAGGAACCTTTGATTCCGACAGTGGCGTTCGTCAGGCCGCGATCGAGTGCATTTGTAGTCTCGTGGGTCAGGGTAAATATTCCCTTGTCGACCTGGAGGCCTTTCCTTCTCTGATGCCGCGTTCCAGAACAGCTGCAGCCGGAGATCCGCGCCGCCATTCTCAGTGTCGTGAAAATGTTGGAAGATTCCGACTGGAGCGTTCGTCAGGCCGCGATCGAGTGCATCACTTGTCTCGCGGCCCAGGGTAAATATTCTTTGTCGACCTGGAGGCATTTCGAATTCTGATGCCGCTTCCCAGAACAGCTCCGGCAGGAGATCCGCCCCGCCATTCCCAGCCTCGTGAAAATGTTGGAAGATTCCGACTGGCGCGTTTGTCAGGCCGCGATCACGTGCATTACTAGTCTCGCGGGCCAGGTACGGTGCTATAAAGTTTTGCACGCGGCAATTTGAGCCCATTCCTGGGTCGAATGATCTCAAACAAAATAAGCCCGTATGCAGTGTCTGAAACATACTTCACACGCTATTCGGTCCTGCTTCCTCGCATTCATCAGGAAAATCCTCTTTTCTGAGTCTGCAATTTGTTGCAGTTGTCAAAGATTGTACAGATTTTCACCGATTTTGACAAACGCCCCCGGACTTACTTGCAAAACATGTTATTGCCTTTTAAAGTTATTGACTTAGCCAAAACCTGGACTTATTGATGCAACCACCTGCTAGTTATTGATCTGGCCCACGTTTTGCCTTATTGAACCAGCATCTTCCAGTTTATTGACTTGACCCAACTTTAATCGATGTTGAGTTGACCCCAGGTTTTTGCTGTTGATCTGGCCCATTTCAGTTGTTGAGCCAGCATTCTTTGTTGCAAAACAGGATCGTGCCCCAAACAAACCACTGACGGAGCCCGCACTAAAAACCACTGACGGAGCCCGGGTTTCAACTGTGAACCGAGCCCAAAGCCAACCACTGACCGAGCCCGGCCTACCAACCACTGACGGAGCCCAACTTTTAGGCATTTCCTACCACTGACCGAGCCCGATTTTTATAAGTTTCTACTGCTAACGGAGCCCGACTTTTAACTGTTTCAGCCACTGACCGAGCCCGACTTTTAGTCGTCTATACTACTTGATTGCGCGACCAAGCTGTAGCTATAGGCGGTTGAATATCAACTTCGGACGTGAAAACAGTCAGTTAAACTTCAAGTTGATTTTATACGCTCCACCAGAGTCACAGATTACAATGCCTGCCCTAATTTTTGGCGGATCTCATTGTCTGTTGAATGTGAGGAGGCCACACTGTACTCGAATCAAAACATCATGCATTCACAATTTGGACTTCAATGTAAATTATTTCGGCTCCAATTTCTTAGCGTTGCGCTCGCTTCGGCGCGGTAACACCGGCGGAGCAATTTCTGGCGAAGGTATACTCGTTGGGGTCCAGGACGACCTGCCGTTATCTGATTTCGTTCCAAGAGAAGAAATGTAAGAACTTACATGATTGAGCTTCCGAACAGATTTTCAGGAGACCTTCAAAAATATATTTTAGGAAATATCGCTGGACAACCCAACTATATGGTGCTTACCGTGACGAAACCTCAAGTTCCATACGGTCTCCGTTTTCAGACATTGGCGGCCTGTCGGAGTGATGTGAGACAACGTTTTTTGAGCTTCCATTCGCTCACGATATCTCCGAAGGATAGTCCGAGTCATTCTCACACTCCTCGTTCACTCCAGGCTCGATCGGCGCCATTTCCAGCTTCATTAACTGCCCGAAAAGAACATACCTGAACTTCTGAACTGCGCGTGCAGTGATGACTTCTTTTGTGCGACGGATGTTGTTAGTTTGCCGCTGGAAATGAGTTGCATCAGAGCGACGAAGGTTTGGTAGTAGCTTCTACTTGCCTCGAATATATGGGCATGGTCGCTTTTTCTCCAGTCATTGTCGGGCGCCGCTTTGCGCCACCAAGAATCAAAAATGGCGAGATACTTGTTGTCAAAATCCACAAAAGAGCATATCCAATGTTTTGGAACGTGGATCTGCATAATTATGGCTCGCGTTTCCATTCTTAGCCAGCCTTATTTACATCTTCACCCCTTACATCTTGACAGTCTTTACATAAATGCTCTTTAATCATAATGCTTACCGTACAATTTGTCCGCTTTACAGTACACTGAATGCTATTCTGATTCGTGTTCACATTGATCTGGCTGATTGAAATGTCTGACCGTGCGGAGCACGGGTTCCTGCTAGTGGGAAAATAAACACAGACGGTGGTATACGGGGCATTTGCTTAAGATATGAGTAATATTACAAAAGTCCAAGATGCGGTAACATAGTCAGCTTGTGTCGGAAGGCGAGAAAATTGATACCGCAAGGAAAGGGGCAAAAAGTAAATGCGGGTTGTGTGAGTGCGGTGGGTGGGAACCCAATATGAGATGATGAGGATGTCATAGAATATACATGCGCCACACGAGAGCCGACATGCGGATGAGAGAATAGAGGGAACCAAACGGTCAGGAGCTACCAGACGGCCCGAATAGCAAAAGCGAACATTTTTCCTTTCAGAGGATGTATTGGAGGAACCTCGGCTGATATCGCCAAACCTGGAGATACCTCGAAATGGCTCCCCTCATAAATCTTGGTGTTCTGGTCCACGGGTCCGGTCGGCGTCGGTGGCGAAGTTGACGAGGCGGCCGAGGTCGTGGTGGAATGAATGTGCGAGGGGGTGTCCGGGGTCATCGGGGGCGTCGATGGGCCAAAACGGGTGGCGGCGGCGGCGGATACACCTGTGTGGGCGTCGCTTGGCGCAGCTGGCTAAATGCCGGGATAGGGCTCGTCGTGGAGTCGGGCTCGGGGATGGGGGTTGCAGTTATAGAAGCTGCACCCTTTGCGGCGCGCTTCGACACCATATGAAGGGAATACATCGGGTACGGTCCCTTTGAATTTGGTGGATTAATTTGGTATTCTGAGTGCCCTAAAATGGTCTAATACACGGTTTAATAATTTAGAATGTCAAAAAGAATAGTTTGAATGAGATGTGGCCAAGAGAAGAGGCAGGATATTGACGCGACCGTGTTGTATAAATGGAAAATGATGTCGGCATCCCGGCTCGAACGCACGACCTCTTGAGTTTGAAACTTTTTTTTTTTCATGCTGTGTCATTATATTTGAAAATAGCAATAAATGCAGTGGTCTCAGGACTCCCAGCTGTACGATCCGTTCTGGCTGAGTTCTAGCTACAACCAGCTACATAGTATTGCCTGGTTGCGAGTTCTTTGATGGGCGCTCCGGAATCCTCGACGCGTAAATTCTGTGGTCTATTGAACGGCTTCCTCGCTTCCTGAGTACAAACCTCGAGGTCAAGTCCCACGTTGCTTTGTATCTCTTTCGGGCTTGTTTTGGCTAGTCTTCAATTGCGCAAGCAAAAAAAACACAGCGCACGCCGGGCGCAACGCATCGAGTGCCCAAGGTCTTTGCGTCTTGAGCATACCACTCATCCTGGTTGCGATGGCTTTGAAAAAAATACAAATTCTCTGCGACGTATTATGGATTTGGGGGAGAGTACAAGCGCGTTTATTCGTCCTACACGTCTTGGCTCTGCGAATGAATCATCAGCTTGTAGGGAAACATCTTCTCTCATTGTCGGGAAGATTTGCAGGGTGTGACGGGCATACAAGGAATTGTGCGGTTTCTGACTTGCCTGGAGGTCGAGAAGGTGGCGACGCGGCGGCAAGACGGCATGCCAGTGTCATCTGGATTTGTGCCCTTCTCAAGCCCGTATATGGGAAAACTCATCGTCCGAGCTGTCTTTCGTTCCCGACAAGACTAGACTACAAGATTTCGAAGTTCTGGGATCTTGACTTGCTTCATCCAAGACTCGCAGCGCTCCAGGACACGGTGCCGATCGATCTTGTCATAAACGGTACGCGGTTCGACACGTCTCGGAGCCTGAATGAAAGATCCTGGACTTCACAAATTTCGTGGCTCTGTCCCCCTTGGGCTTCTTTCTCGAATTTCTGTGTCGCTTTCTTTTTTCAGTGCAGACCGTTGACAACACAAGTCGGGAAGGCTGCAGCGAACGTTTTCGGAATGGCACCGAAGCTCCGTCTTACTCTCCTGCTCTCTCTTTTTCAATTTTTCTGCAAGCAGATTTTCAGCCTCCGTATCTCACTGAATGCTGGCGAGCAGGCATGTGTGTTTGGCGGCGGAAGGTCAACAGAGGGCAGGGCGAAGTCGAGGGCGAGAATAGCGAGGACGAGGATCCCAAGCCGCCGTCGTCAGGGAGAATACAAGGAAGAGCAAAGTAAATGCGTGCCATCGATTATAATTATAGAAGATGTATTGAGGCCTCCGCCTCCTCTCCTGCTCGACGGACAACGGCGCCGCGAGGCGCGCGTCGAGGATCGAGGATCGAGATGGACACCGGCATCCAGATCTCAAGGGCGCCAGTGCACACCCACTCCTGGTCGCAGCACCACACCCACAGCACCCAACCCACCACATCCCACGTCACCCACCACATCCCACCCCACCAGCCGCATCCGCATCCGCATCCACATCCGCACCGACACCGACGCCGACGTACTCGTCCCCCGCATGGTCACTGCATCCGCATCGTACACGGCGCTGCAGGTACCGCGCGTCCGTCCCGTTCCTCTCGCTGCATCCCACTCATCCGTCCCACTCGTGCACAATCCACATCTCGCACATCGTCCTAACGCGCCCGAACCCGCCGCCGCTGCACCGGCGCACAAGCTAAGGGGAGGGGAGGGGGGCGCGGGGGAGGAGGGGGCAGCAGGGCTGGCGTGCGATGCAGACCAAGACGGCGATGAACCGTGCGTGGGTGCATAATGGTGTTCTACCTTGAAGGGTCTTTCATGAATTTGTTTTCTCCTCGTCTCTGGCATTGCAAACTGAATGCTGACGCTGGTCCGTACGCCTGAGCCAATCGGAAGGAAAGCCGGAATTGCTGATTTCACAATCCCACACAGAGTAATTCAAGCGAAAACCAACAAAAAATGTATTCAAGAGTCGTCGAAGGTAGATAAATGGTCCATAAGCTGTACTATATGATCTTCATCAACCTCCAGTTCCTTCACCACCAACCCCGAGTCGTCATCGTCATCAGAGATAGGTGTCGAGCTGGGATTTAAGTCTACCCCCTCATCGTACTCCACAGCCATCTGCACGACGCCAAGCTCGGTAGCAAGCCAGAAGGGGGGTGGAACACCATCGCTGAGATTAGGATCCCGCTCCTCCCGTTGACCAGGGAAGATGGAGCCGGAGAAACTGACTAGTCTTGAGGTCAAAGCCATACGTTTGCAGATTAGCTCCGTGGCGAGTGGTGGATTCACAATTATGTTAGCGACAATGGCCTTGTAATAATCTACGTGAGTTGAGGAAAAGATTTGTTCAATATTAAAGAAGTCTAGAAAAAATGATATAGAAAATCACCTTATGCTTTGGTGGAGGTAGGATGGTTTCAACATCAAGTCTCCGCCAAATCTGATGTTCGAAACCTATCCTGTCCTGAGGGTAGCCAGGCCAGCTCTGAAAAAAATTGGGAACAAGGTAGAATCAATGCAATTGAGGTATATTTGAATTATATATCGATCTGGCATGGTACGGTTAACAGTTCTCCAGATCTATAAAATGGTCGAAGTTGAACAGCAAGTTGACTCGAGTTCAACTTAATACACTTGACCGTCTTTCGGGTATTTTTTGGGACCTAGGAAGTTCACCGCTAAACTACCCCTGTTCTTTCGACAAATTACAGTGCAGACACCCTCTTTCTTCTATTCCAGAAAGTATTTGAGAGCTTTTGGGGTCCTCCTTGCCCCAGAATTAGCCGAACATTGGGTTGTTGACCGAAAATGAAACAGCTCCAAAGTCTCCAATAACCTACCAGAGTGCAGCTAGGGTATATAGGTTATCAAATCTTGATAAGCTAGTCTCCCACTTTGTCCGTTGTGTTGAAATTAACAGATAATTGTTACAGTACAACGAATGAGGTTACGGCACTCCAGTGCAGGAAGCAGAATGCGGTTGGAAGCGGGGATAGGATCTGCAAAACGCCACAGCACAACAGCACGGGCTAACCGATCGGAGATGTGCATATATAAACTGGTGCACTGGTCTGGTGGTCTGGTACACTTGGTTGTTTGTGACACGGAATTGAGAGAATGATGCAGCCGTGCCCCGCCGGCCTGCAGCTACCGAGCATCCGCACGCTGCACCCGTACCTCCCAGCCCTGGGCCCCGGCCCGTCGACCTCCACCTCAACCTATGATCCTGCACAGATGTCGACTCAGAGTCAGGGAGCGGGAGCGTACCCTCCCTCGTCGCACGCGGGGTCCGATGGCGATGAGCGGGGCGTTACTGGCGAAAACGAGCCGCCCAAGAAGAAGCGCCATCGACAAGTGCTCAGTTGTACTGGTGCGTCCCTTCAGCCCGTTCCCCGGTTCTTCTCAATCACGGTGACATACAACTGATGTCGGGATGTTGATACAGAATGCAAACGGAGGAAAATCCGGTGCGACAGGTACGCATCATTTCGTTATTGATGCGATACAATTAACTGAACTAGCTGTTGTGGTAGAACACAGCCGTGTGCGCCGTGTGTAAGAAGGGGAAATCAGGCAAAGTGTCAATGGCATGTTGTCGAACCTGCGTAAGTCGCGTTTTGACTCATTTTTTTCTGTCCTTTTTTCGTGCTATTTTTCGCGTTCTTGAAGCCATTGGTTCCCCCTCGCACAACAAGTTTTTTAATGCCTACTTCAGTTGCATATTAATCGTCCTGGCCATCTTCATTTTCTGCACATTCATCTCTGCGTTTGGGGCTTTTTTCCTTGCTTTTTGTGGGCATGTTTTTGTCGTCCGTGACATGCCTCTCAAAATCGGTGAAAAGAATAAATTTTCGTCGTCCTTTCATTGTACCCTTGCACTTCTTTCAGTTTTGTTGTGGTGCGCCAATGCGTTCAAACATGTCTTCTCCCTCGCATTTTCCCTTTCATATCATCCTAATCTCCCCCGCTTATCACTCTCTTCCAGTGCAGAGAATTATGTCCCCCGCACGGAGCACGATGCCCTCTGCGTGCGTGTCGACGCGCTCGAGGTGCGGATCCAGCAGGTGTTCGCAGCCCAGTCCCTACCACCGGGTGTAGGGCAGCAGCCTGCATTCAATGGCCCAGGGCAGGGACAAGGTTTTAATCCACCGTATAATAATACCCCCAAGGCACAGAACCCGACGCCTGGGCAAGGCCTGCAGCCGATGCAGATGCCGCCGCCCGCTGGCAGCCAAGGACATGGACAAGGACACAGAAGTGGAAGCAGTGCAACGGACCAGTTTTCCAAGGTAACATGGCGAGGATCTATGTGAACTATGCAAACTAGCGTATGAGCTTGAATTGTCGTAGCGTCTGTTTATAAGAGATAAATGCTAACTGGAGAGTAGAGCACACGTGGGAGTTTTAAAACGAATCGACGCACTGCTTTCAAGGCACCATACAATTATTACAATGTGACCGTGGTGAGGAATGACTAGGGACCTAGGGCAGGAAAATACCCGTAATTTACTGTAAGGACGGATGTCACCTCTTTCAATGAGAAGCTCCAAATACTATGAGTTAAACTGGACGCAGAGAAAGCACGTCGCTAACTTTCCTTTGGAATTGTTGGAACCTTTCTATGGAAATAGTAAGTTTTAGGTCGAGTCTCCGCAACTCTAATGTCGTTAGCAGACGTGGGTGGACTTTATACTACACTCCGGAGATGGAGATTTACTCCAAAACAGAGGGGCAACCAAAATTCATTGTTAATTCAGAACACTCGGAGTTCCAAAACCAATCCTCCTACTAGTGGTACAACCACTGCTGTCATCATCCAACTTCGTCTTCACCTCTTTCATCTGGAATCAGGATATATATCAGGGGAGGCCACAACAGTATGGCCGATTGCGGACAACGCAGAGAGAATAGCGTCCACGAGTTGGTCATTCGTGGGACAGCGTCTTCAACGGCACCCACTTCCGAATTCTCAGGTGAGTGCGAGCTCCGCGATGTGCTGACTCTATGAGGCTCCGCTCAGTGAGGCCAGCAAGAGGACAGGGTTCTTTATATACCAGGTCGGACGGCCGGAGCCGAACCGGCCCCGTACACAAACTGTGACAAACAATCAAGTCCAAATCCACAAATGTTCCACGTCGGGCCGAAAACTACCCCGTCCATACATATGATTTATGTATATCGCGTACGAGCTCTGCTCTACTGCCCCGAGCGTACGAGCATCGGCTCCGCTACACCACGCGTTCAGACCCGTCTCCGCATCCGCCTCGCCCCGTAGCCTCCCCGTCCCGCACCGCAGCCCCCTCCCACTCCCTGCCCGTCTTTCGCGCCGTCCGTGTCCGACGGTGCATACAATGCGGGACGTTGCTCGGCACTGTACATGGCACCGGACCGTTAGTTACAATAGTTTATTTACCGTGTACTATAGTCGCTTGCAGCGACTCGAGCACGATAATTGATTTCATCATCATGTATATCAGTACGGCACTTACTTGGACCTCCGCAGTAATACACTCCTCCAATGATCCATTGGTCGGTATGAAAACCCTCAAGCGAAAGGTGGATTATGTACCTCGGGTGGATTTGTCCTATGGGTTCCCGCAGACTGTCTTGCATCTCGCCAGCGTTCTCCTTATTCAGATATCTCCTTGCGGTTTGGACGCTTCGCGTCGTCCCTGGGCTCCCCGAGACCGACAAGCATGAAACTGGTGTCGAGCCCTCGCCGGTACAAGGGGCCGCTCAGCCGGTCTCGCATCCTCTTCCTGAGGGTCGAATTTTTGGGTTTCCGTCAACATTTTGAACTGAGTGTTTTGATACAGCGAATGCCTCAAAAAAGTAGGCCACAAGTTGGCTATTTTGGGGGTTTTTAGCTAATTTTCGAGCATTTTGAGTCAAAATGGCCAACTTGTCACCTACTTTCCGAGAGATTGGGTGTATGAAATCACACAATTCAAAATGTGAATCTGCTCTATTTAGCAAGCCCTTTCATGGTATATACTCAGTTTCTTCCCACGGTCCCCCCCAAAACACTTGGTTCCTGGAGGGGTCAGAAAATCAGGGATTGAGCGGAAATTTCCTTTTTTGGTAATTCCAAAAGCGGTCAGGATGTCTATCCTTCACCTCCACAAGTTTTCCAGAGTCAGTCTCTAGCCCCAATGTGGTGAACCACCATGGTGCACATAAATTGAGCACCACTGTAAGTAGCTATACATACTCGGGGGCAGCTGGGAGGCAGGGTACTGA
Organism: Mycena leptocephala; assembly: GCA_029378395.1. Taxonomy (NCBI): domain Eukaryota; kingdom Fungi; phylum Basidiomycota; class Agaricomycetes; order Agaricales; family Mycenaceae; genus Mycena; species Mycena leptocephala. The sequence continues at coordinate 103,879 of JARJLF010000478.1, forward strand.
TATTGCATACCCCAGTTGTGTTATTCGGCTTTACCGTGTATAGTCTAAAACTGTGTCCGACGGAAATCAAGGAATCCGGGCCAAGAAAATTCCGATTGTAAATAAAAACGGTGCACTGGTGCAACTTACAGCGGGTGTGCCGTTCGCAAGCAAAGTCATGAACAAATTTGTCATCCCCCTGTCTATCTCTCTGCACTAGCGCAGCTTTCCAACCACGATTACTCGGTGGAGGACAATTTGATGCGACAATACGTTTCGTCCGGAAAGGCCGATGCATCGGCTGAGGCCATCTTTCCTCCGCAGGTGCAGCCCTCTCACTGGTCTGGCGTGCAGACCCCCATGGACACGGACCTCTCCTAACGACACGCATACGTGGAGCATCGCAGACAATGTCCCCCTTATCACACTGTCCCTAACATTTGCGTCAGTTTCTGCTCGCTTCAGGTCACAACGGATAAGGGAGTGAAATCAATGAGTATCATAAAGTTCACGAAATTCTACGGTACGTCATTATTGACTCCTTTCAAATAATTGTTCATCGATTCTGCTCAGCATGGAGTTCGCTCCTCAGTATACGGTCCCCGAGTTTCCGTACGGCGTGAAACAAAGGAGCACCAAGAATACACCAATCGAGAGTTTTTGGAGATGGTTCAGCGATGGAGATGGTTACTGCGTCAAGAGAGTATTGCAGAACGGAAGCGCATCTGGTATTTTTCTACCCAATGACATTTTCCACCGGTAAGACCTCCCACAAATCTTCGGAAGTGCCGATGTAATAGCAAATAAGGAATATAATTGGCTGTGGGTGCCCATTATCCCGAAAGGGCTGCACACTGTACAGTGTTTGGCTGGTCTTTGCCAGTCGATCGGGATCAATATAAGGAAGCTCCGGTGGAGGAACCAAGCAACCCGTAGGCAGAAGCTCTCATGCGCTGGCAAAGGAATGCCGGCTATACATTGTCCGGGTCCACCATGTATGAGGATTCCTTTGAAAGAGTTCCCAGCCAGGCCAGCGGAAGTGGTCTCAGTGCAGAAGCGCACATGCGTCGTCCAAGGAATACCGGCCAGTCATTGTCCAGTTCAACCATGTATGACGAGTCCTTTGGAAGCCATTCTAGCTTGGCCGAAATTCCCTTAACCCCGGTGTGAATATAGTAACCAATCTGATGGCGTAACCACATGCCACCGCGCCAACTTACTAAGGATCAACCAAATAACCATCCATGATTTCTCTCCTCTTTCTCTCTCTCCCACCACTTTGATCCATCTTTGTCACCCTCCATTCGTCACAACACAACGGTTCTTCCATTTTCAATAGGATTCACATGTACTCGCCGTCACAAAATATGCGATGGAATCATGAGTCGCCCGACTACAAAGGAGGCTACTGGACCGATGGAGTCACTTACACAGAGGAAGAACTTACAGCAGCAGATGGTCTCGGCGGCCTGGGGGAAGACAATAGGTACACCAACGGGCGTACTACTTTGCATTTCTCGTGAGTTTGACGCCGGTACATTTAGAGACCGTCCACACCTCGCCGTGCCGCGCAATCTGGCCCTCTATGAGTGCGGATATGGTCACGCTGTTGGGACTCAGATATTGATGGACTCGCCAAGCGAGGACTACAACACGAGACTTGCCTGTTAGTATTGCCGGCAGTACGCAACAATCTTCGAATGAGCGGGACACATTGACAGGGAACCCATCGCCCAAAGGCGCCATGCAAGGGTACAATTATTATCAGCGGGTCAGTGCAAATGACCGTGCATTGCAATACGAGCACCTCGGGACGACTTCTATTTCCTATGCAGCAAATCCGATTCAGACGACCGCAAACACAGTCAACTTCCAAAAGGCAAAAAGTGCGCAAGCGTGTAATTTCTGCAGACGTAAGCCTCAGGCCACGTATCTATCTGCATACTGAGTCAAAACAGAGCGAAAAATCTGTTGCAACGGAGACAGATTAGGGTGCGCCGCATGCAGTAGTGGAATATTTGCGAATAGCTTCATTCTGTGTTGCCAATTGGTATGCTCATAAAAGAGCGCTTCTCTGTGAGTGACAGACTTACATTGTCCGCCCGCGGTACCGAGTCGCAATTGGCGAGGTCCTGGCAGTTGGAATTCAGCAATACATTGAACATGTGTCAAAGGACTTACCTGTGTTCAGAGGAATCACTGTGCGACGTATTCTTCTTGAACCAGAAGACCTTGGTCAGCCAGACACATTTATTGTCCGAATTCCTGGTCAGAAATATGATTTGTTCGAGTATATTTCTGAATACGACTTGACTAACCACCGGTTTAATCTTGCGCATTGGATTTTGCGTCGCAAGGTCAAAGCGTGGCTATTAGACAATGATCAGCTCAAGGGATTTGATTCCACAATGGATGAAGGTTACCTTGCATCGTTGTACAATGCCCCTGGCCTTGAAAACATGACTCGGCTCTACTGCGGTGGAGTTCAGGTTCCTGCAGATGGTTACAAGGGAATTACCCGCACCGCCTCGACGCCGCGGGTCCCAGACCGAATTGTGGCTAAGCCTTTAGTCGTTGTTGCACTTGTGAATGGGCAGCCCGTTCGCGCGTTAATTGATTCGGGCTCTCTCGGAGACTTGATTTCAACGACCATTGTGGATCAGTTGAAGCTAAGGACAAAATCTCTTGCTGAACCTCTGACTTTGCAGCTTGCCGTCCAAGGTTCTCGCTCAAAGATCAATTATACTGTGAGTGTAAATTTCCGTTACCAAGATGTTAACTGTCAACACACCTTTTATGTTGCGAACCTAAGTGGGTACGACATGATACTTGGTACCGCCTGGTTGTTTCAACACAAGGTGACCTTTGGCCTCAATCCTTCTCGTGTCTGTATTGGAAGTACTGACACCTTACCTTTACAAGGGGTTGCGACTGCGAAGGTCTACGTGAGCTCGATGGAACCCGAGGTGGACGCGCTGCAAGCTGCGTGGGATGAGCTCCGAGAATATGCTAAGCCAATATGTAAAGTTGCGTCTTAAACACCGTTACCTCCACTGCGTAAAATCAACCATACTATACCGTTGATTGATGAGAATAAAATCCTCCCGTGGAGGCCCTCTCGCTTCCCTGAAGCACTCAGAGGTCAGTGGGACGAGAAGCGGAGGGCGTACCTTAGTACTGGACGTTGGAAGATTGCCACCTCTGGGAATACCGCACCAATGCTTCTGATTCCAAAGGCGAAGTCAAATCCACCGCGTTTGCGTGTTGTGGTAGACTTACGTGCACGGAATGCAAACACCCGTAAGATGACATCGCCCTTGCCAGACATGGAAGGAATCTTGCGGCGTGTCTCGCGCTGTAAATTTCGGTCATTGATTGACGGGCAGGATGCCTACGAACAAATTCGGGTTGTACCTGAACATGTCGACCGTACTGCCGTCAGTACACCTGATGGGAACATGGTGAGCTTGGTGCTCCTGCAACTTACCAATCTCTTATGAATTACTTATTTTCAGACTATATTGGTCGTTTCATGGACGTCTATCTTGATGATATTATCATCTACTCCAATACACTTGAAGAACATATTCGGCATGTTAAATTGGTGATAGACGTAATGAGACGGGAAACACTTGATCTTAGTGCGAATAAAATCCAACTCCTGATGCCCGAACTCAAGGTTCTCGGTCGTGTTGTCGACGATAAAGGGATCCGAATGGATCCTGATAAAGTTGACTCTGTGCTCAACTGGAAGACACCCACCAATCGCGATCTTTTGCGCGGATTTTTGGGGTCTATCGGGTATCTTGCCGATGACTTGGCAAGAGTGCGCATTCCAATGGGCACATTGCATCCCCTAACCGGCGATTCAGTCCCTTTTCGGTGGAGTTTTACTCACCAACGTGCATTTGAAGATGTCAAGCAAATTGCGCACGAAGGGAGAAATCACCACCGAAAACCACTTGATTATAGCGCTGATGCGCCTCCTATCTGGTTAGTAACAGACGGATGTGCGTCCGGAATCGCCGGGGTTATTTGCCAAGGAAAGACTTGGGATACAGCCAAGGTTGCTGCATTTTTCTCTGCGAAGTTAAATTCAGCGCAACAAAATTATCCCGTGCATGAGATCGAAATGCTTGCCGGAGTTGAGTCGATGCTACGGCATCGTGATATCCTCAAGGGATGTAAATTTACCTGGATTACAGATCACAAGGGTCTGATTCACCAAGTGAATCAGAAAGACTTGAGCGGCAGGCAAGCACGCTGGATCGAGAAAATATCTGGCTTTGATTTTGAAGTTAGATATGTCCCGGGCACAGAAAATGTGCTAGCTGATGCTTTGTCACGTATTTACTCCAACGAGGCGCCAGGAACTGTGCGCGCTCGGAGTGAATATACCTATCATGATGTGATGGACAACAATTCGCTTGAAGTGTCTTCCATTTCAATGCCTGTATTTGCAGGTGCTGAAGCGGCAGCACTGGCAACTGACAGGGTTACTCGCTCAATGGCGCATGCAGCAAGACAAGCCGAGCGCAACTTGACCGAGGAAGCCAGCAGTGCATTGCCGCGCCGACAACAGCCGCAACGTAAAGCGAAGTTTGGGTCCCAGACTCCTGGACAACCAAAGGAGGGCGGGAGTACCCAGAAACCAAAAAAGCGGTCCAAAAAGCCGAAGTTTGACCGCGCTGGTGAGCCAGAAGCCGATGTGGAGTTAGAGACAGCAGTTGAGAAGAGCAACCAGTCGGATCATACGTCTGATGGCTCTGATCCACAGCCTAATCTGACTCCAAACAATGCGGAAATACCCCCTGGCGCTGCCCCGGCTCAAGATTCAGACTCTATTCAGACTGAATTCAATATTGAGCTTGAGGGAATGGATGATTCCTTACTGAAAGTGGTCAATAGTGGTTGGCACGGCTTATACATAGCAAGATTTGTGGCAAACAAATATGACCAAGACCCGTTTTTCAAGCAGATCTTGGATAGCCCAAGAGCTTACTGCAACTTCAAGGTTACTGATGGTATCATACTCATGAAAAATGAAGACAAGGATATCTTGTGCATCCCCAGACTGGAAATTAATGGTCGGAACCTGCGTGAGGTCATTATTTCAGAGGCACATTCTGTTCTCGCCCATCTGGGCCTGCGCAAAACTCTGGATTACTTGTGTGACCATGTCTGGTGGAAAGACATGGTTGAAGACACTCGTAGTTTCTGCGAGACTTGCTCCACTTGCATGCGCAGCAAGCCAAGTAATCAACGGCCATATGGACTTCTCCATTCGCTACAACCTCCTTCGCGTCCATGGGATTCGATCGGCATTGATTTTGTCGGGCCGTTGCCTGAATCCAAGAATCGTGATGGGGTATTCAACTCAATCACGGTTATCATTGATCTTCTCACGGGAATGGTTCACCTGGTTCCCAGCCGGATAAATTATACCGCGAGACAAATTGCCGAACTGATGTTTGAGCATGTCTACAAGCTCCACGGACTGCCACGATTCATTGTAAGTGATCGTGACATCTTGTTTACCAGCACATTCTGGCGCCGTCTAAACGAGCTTATTGGAACCAAACTGAATATGTCAAGTGCATATCATCCAGAATCCGATGGAGGAACTGAACGTGCAAATCGCACGGTAACACAAATGTTACGGCAGTGCGTTGGAACTACTCAAAAGGATTGGGTATCAAAGTTGCTAGCAATTGAATTTGCCATGAACTCGGCTCGTTCCGAGACCACTGGATTTACTCCATTCTTCCTCAACAACGGACGAATGCCACGTGCGTTTCTGTGGAACATTAGCCGATCCCGGGAATATCCGGGTGTTGCAAACTTTATTTTACAGCGGAAACTTGCGATCATGGCAGTACATGATAGCATGCTTGCTGCCCGAGTCAAGCAGACTCGTTCCGCCAATCGCAAACGCCAGCCAGCCCCGTTTTGCGAAGGAGACCTAGTGTACCTCTCTTCAAAGAACATAAAGTTCGAGAAAGGTCTTGCACGGAAGTTGATCCCCAAATTTATTGGGCCATACTTGATCGTCAAGGATTTTGGGAATAACTCCTTTCAGATTGAGCTTCCTGCTAATCTAAAACAGCACGGAGTTCATGACGTGTTTCACGCCTCACTCCTTCGAATTCACTTTCCTAGTGATGACCGGAAATTCCCTGGTCATCTCGAGTGCCAATTGGGGGTGTCTCTTGACGACCAGACTGACGAATGGGCTGTTGATAAAATTACCAGCCATCATGGTCGTCGCACCACAGCCATTTTTGAGATCCTGTGGAAGACTGGAGACAAAACTTGGATGCCATATCAGCAAGCCAACAAGTTGGCAGCTTTCCGTGAATATCTTGACCTGATTGGTGCATCTGATATTTCGGAGTTACCATACGGAGCAGAGAAACCGCCTTCTGATGATGAAGAATTTATCGCAAGCGGTATTCGGATGGAGTTAATCCAACCAGATATAATCCAGTGCCCGGAGGATTTACCCCCCACTCTTATACGTGAATTATTTGCCACTCAATTATCTATCACTGCTACTATGCCTGGTGTCTGCTCTGAAATTCTTGGTACCCGCCAAATTGATCAGCATTGGCGCAAATGGAACGAGGGCCATGAGGTCATCGAGCGCCAGACTGCGTGTACCTTTGTGGTCGAAACGTTCACCAACACCTGGACTATTCTTGCTAGCACCCAAGTTCGACTTTTTATCGAGCACAATCTCCGCTTGTACAGCGACAATCCCCCCAATGGCCCTGGTCCTTTTTCGTATGATGCATTCGCGTCTATCATGAACGATCACGACCACTCCGACTTTGTGTGGGCATACTGGGATCTCGACGAACAGCGCGTTCGTTTCCCGCCTAAGGGTGGGAAAGTTGCCACCCCGAAGTCCTGGCTCGTACGCGACTACGAGCTCAGCGATAATCTCGCACCCCGGGTATGAGATTGGTGGAGGCGAGTTTCTATGACTCTCTCGTTGTCGCTGCGGCCCAGCGACAGGCCAAGGCGCAGCAGTCTCAGCTGGAGCGCCAGATTGGGAAGCGTGCTCGCGAGGAAGAAGATGATTACGATGTCCCCTCGCTGGAGGACACTCGCCGTCGCGCTGAGCAGGCGGACAATGAGTACCAAGTCTGAAAGGACAAGGGAAAGTCTGACCGCCGCCACAAGAAATCTCGCGCTTCGAACGAGTCCTCCAATGTTGTTGCTGGACCCTCTGGAGCCGCTTCCGCTGCCTCGCCGGCCACTCAGCTCGCCTCTCAAATCAACCACACCTTTTCTAACGGCCTTTCCGATGGCGCTACCACTAAGGGGAAGTCTGGTGATGGAGACAAGGATGCGGAGGGCGAGGATGATGATATGAATTCTACTCAGCAGTGAGTCCGCCGTAATACGACGGCCTGGAGGGCGTATGTGACGGTTCGGTCCATTTACCCCTCATCTAACCATCTCTCCATTTTACCATTTACTTATTCATTCTTACCACGCTCCTTACTTACTATTTCCATTCCCATCCGTATTATATTATCATGGAGGCTCCACACTCGTTACCATCTTTTTCTGATTGATCTATTTCGTCTCTACTATATAAACCCTGTCGTAGGTTGAGATTCCCCAGTTAATCTAAGACTTACACCTGTTACTTGGACCGACCACCCACCTCCTTTCGTGTGCCGGGACTTAGCTTCGAGCTCCCCGTCACACTGATACACGGCACTCATTTTACAATTCTATTGAAAGCCTATATGCGCCGCCTCGGTTCAGAGATGCTCGCTGCTGGCTCACGCTACCAGCATTTCACAGATGCTTCTCCAGAACATAAACTGGAGGAGACCCTGACACTCTGCGCTGCAGCAGATGATACGAAACCAATTATTTAGCTACTTGACGGCAATGCTCGGACTCAATCAGGCGATTTGGCTCGTCTATCGGCGGACCAAAAGCCTGTATCCCCACGAGGGCGTAGAATGCTCTCGGCCTTGAAAAGGTCACAACTTGTTATTTTAAATGGGACACATCTTGAAGATGCGTCGCCTGGAAGGTTTACTTCCATCAAGGAAATTGGAGTGGCGCAAGCTGTGGTCGACTATGCAGTCGTATCAGAGGCACTCTTACCAAAAATCCGCTCTCTCTCAATTGCTTACCGCTCGGCCCGAGGGAAGCTTGGTCTGACTATGTCAGTCTAACTCTCAAGGTTGATGGTTCAATTCTGAATACCGTGCCGCGCCTCTCAAGGACAGTGCGACAACCACCGGTATTGCCGCAAGGCGACCCACATATGGACAAATTGTGCGAAGATGTACTGGCGAGTAGACAAGGCGTGGCTGAAATGTTACGCACCCTATATCGCAATGTGTACATTGAAACGTCCTACTCACAAGTCTACGTGCAAGGTTCATGCATGGGCGGCTCGGATACGAATGTCGCAAGGGCTGTTGGAGCTGTCTTCTGGGGGGAGACATCCAACGCGAATTGTGCACTTACCGTTCCAGGGCCTGAACCCTCAACCAGTAATAGAGCGGCAGTATACGCGGTTTTATTGGCGGTGCGGGGAAGAAGACATAGTGTAAGCAACATTACATTTCCTTTTTTGGGGGCATTTTTCCTTTCTCCTGCGCAGCGAGATTTGGGTATGAGTAGAAAGAAGAGACGAAGGGGCATCTTTTGAACCACTTTTCATGTGAATACACCGGAAAAACTCGGGGGCGGGGTCGAGGGGGGACGGTTTAAACAGTGTTCAGGCCCCAGAATTAATTGATCACATGGTGGTCCCTTCTGAACATAGTACGAATGTGGAATGCATAAATGTGTTTAGTCCGAGCAACATTTCTTTGGATGCTATAAACTTGAATACCATGACTTGTGTTTATCATCAAACCTTAATTGCGAGCCAGAATATCGCAGCCAGGGCTCAAATTGGTGCTGTCGTACCACCCCGCGTGGCGCAAGTGGCATCCGGAACACCGAGTGAGTATAAAGGTCGAGGGGGTAACAGGAGATTCACAGCTCCTCTCTCTTCCTCGCCTTTCACTGCTCGCCAGTGTTAATTTTTCTCACCCGCTGTCCTCTCCCTAGTACAATCCATACATGCAGCCATGGGATACGTATATAAAACATGGATAGCCCAGGTCATTCCGGTCATTTTCAGCCAAAAAGAGTTTTCTTGGAGACATTATTGACCTATTGACCTCTCTAGCATCCAATCAGTGCTTTACATCTTCAAACGCGTGATTGTATTGCTAAAAAATGCCTTACATTTTAAAACACTTTCAACCCTCAGCATGACTCCAGAACCATTTTCTGAGGCGCGTGCACCCCCAATGGACAGCAGATCATTCCAACCATTTTCAGCCAAAAAGAGTTTGCTCGGAGGCATTATAGACCTCTAACGTCCAATCAGTGCTGTACACCCGGCGGAAAAACACTTGGCTATGATACCAGCCGCTATCAAGTCATTTCTTTCCTGATCTGAATACATTTTTAAATGCGTGACTGTTCTGCAAAAAAATGCCTTATATTTTCAAATGCGTGAACGTATTGCAATGCCTTATATTTTCAGACACGTGACCGTATTTCCTCCTTTACATTTTAACATTTTCACCCCCCAGCACGACTCCAGAGCCATTTCTGAGGTGCGTGCACCCCCAATGGATAGCCCTGGTCATTCCGGTCATTTCAGCCCAAAAGAGTCTGCTTGGTGGACCTCTCTCGCATACAATCAGTACTTTAAATTTTCAAACGCGTGACTGTATTGCTAAAAAATGCCGTGTGACCGGATTGTAATGCCTTACATTTTCAAACACGTTCCCCAGCACGACTCCAGGGCCATTTTCTGAGTACACGCACCCCCAATGGATAGCCCTGATTGGTTGTATCACAACGGGGGGGACTTGTATTGCGCCCTGGCCAAATCGGGGTCAACTTCACAAAATATTGCAAATCTCGGTTAAATCTGCCCATTTTTTGCCCAGGGCCGGCGAGCGGCATGCACAACAAATATGGGGTAGAGGTCACAAAGGACATGGCTAGATGGGTCTATAATGCCTTCAGGCAGACTTTTTTTGGCTGAAAATGATGGGAATAATAACCAGGGCTAGCCATTGGCAGTGCACAGTGCTCAGAAAATGGCTCTAGTCATGCTGGAGGTGAAAATGTAAAGGAGCAATATGGTCACACATTTGAAAATGTAAGGCATTGCAATAAAAATGCAGAGCACTGATTGGACAGTTGAGAGGAATATAAGGATGGGCTGAACACACCGGCGGTGGGTGCCAATGCTTCTGTTATGTACTAGCTCACGTGCTGCCCACACCGCCTTCTTCGGGCCGCTATCGCATCCGCGGCGGGGCCCGCTACGCGGCCTCTATATCAGATATAAAGCGGCATTAATTGCAACCAAATTACATACAAGCAGTTGAGTATCTCTCTGTATGACTAGGAGTTGTTTCACAGTGTTCAGCGAGCGAAGCGGGATTTTTGGCAGCTATTGTCGGCTGAACCAAATTGAATCGGCGACCACCACACGTTTCAATGTTGGGCTCCCCCGGACATTTCGGACAGCACCACCTCCTGAGATGCTGTCGGTTAGGCGAAAGATGGCAGTATTTCTTGCGTGGTGACGCAAGCAGTATGTGCCTGGTTGGATTCCGGTACTACGGAGGCCTCCGTGTTAAGCATAAGGAGAGCTTTCACTGCGGAAAAAATGCGTACATTGAGCCAAATATGAACCTGAACGGCAACCAAGAATTATACTGTAAATAATTCAAAGGAAAGGCTGTTATCAACATTCATAAAATGAAATCGGAACCCACCGCTCGCGTCCGTCTGAATTCTCTTTGCAATTGCGCCAGGGACATGTACTGGAGGTGGCGAGATAAATGCACATTTCCTGAGATACCCTCTGTGCTAAGCTCGCATGGCTGGAAATGGCGAAGCGGAGGCCGCACGAAGGCATGGGAAGCATCCTCGGCCCGAACAGTAGGCCATCGTGATGCATTCGCTGTTCAGAGTACCAGGTATCTAGAAAGAATCTCATACTCGCATGGGTGGGAAATTCAATCAAAGTTGATTAGAGCGAGATGCGCAATTGGCCTGCAATTTAATGCCTCGGGCATGCTCAAACCTTGAATAAATCAAGCGCTTCTTTATCCCTGCCCAAAACGGCCACAATACATTCTGATGCACATGTTGGACAGCCACATTTTGCTTCACTGCACAGAAAAATCAACCTGGTCATGGATACATTGCAATTGTTGCTTGCGGGAGCTTCAAAACTGTAATTTAATGCCTTGGGCATGCTCAAACCTTAAATAAATCAAGTGCTTCCTTATACCTGCCCAAAACGGCCAGGACCCATTATGATCCACGTGCTGGACAGCCACATTTTATGATATGGCCCTATAGATATCTGTGAGGACAGTTGTTGAGGTACGAGATCAAATCATGTTGAAGTGTCATAAGAATCTATATGAAGTTTGTTCAAACAATCGGTGATGGAAATGCTGAGCACACACGACTCTCTCAATATGAAGCCACTGATAAAACGGTCCGAATCTTGACAGGCCCTTTGCGAACGGTGAACCATGACTGTAATCCCAATGCGGAGGTGAGCTCTGTACTTGTGTACGCTTCAAGCCTTTATATACAGTAAGGGACAGTCAAAGACATCAACTCGGCTAGTGGCCGGAGTTTTGCTTCAATTAAAAAACGGACTTCAGATTCAGATTCAGCACCCTAAAATAAGCCTATATACCATTTTTCTGATTTTTTTGACGAGGGATTACGTTTGGCGAAAATTTGGCTGGTTGGAACAAAATTGTGTGTACCCCTTTTGGCCTCCGCTGACCTACCTACTCCCTGCCGACACTGCCGATGCATCCAAAGCTGCTGCGGCACGCTTGGAGGCTTGGCGATGGGCACTCTGATGTCTGACTGCCCACACTGCAGCAGCCCCAATCAGGCCATGCCGATAGGCATCCATCCATCTCCATGTCCGATTGATAAAGCGCCGGATGGTTTCTGCAGTACAAGCATCCAGATACTTGATAGCTGCCTGCTTTTCATCCTCAAATTTAGGCTTGTCCTCCTCTCGGAAGCGATATTTGACCCAACCCCAGTACTGGAGGAGATGTCAGCAGATGCCGTGAATAAAACACACTCACCTCTCTTTTGCAGATTCTCTCGGACCTGTTTTGGGGGCAGCCACTCTCCATCGTCGGTTGGATCAACCTGTCGAGAAAGTGCTTTCATGCTTTCCAGCCCCTCTTCATCATCCATGTCCCAGTCTGCATCAGAACCCAGCTCTGAGTCAATGTCTAAATTAGTTAGTGCCCTCTCCTCAGCTTCCCAGTCATTGCGAAGACTGTCAAACATGGTGCACTGCTCTTCATCATCCGTAGCAGTCTCTGAGTCGCTCTGATCCGGAGTAGCACCAAATAAGGGTCCTGCAGGCTCCGGACTTGGAGATGGAGGGGCAGTGGAAGGAGCAGAGACAGCTGGTGAGGATCTATTGGATCCCTGGTTTCTGAGGCCAGGGACATTGGTTCTCTTCTTCTTGTGGGCAGGCATTTCGGAGGCAGCATCTATCGTTCCACCCATCGGGTATATGTAGGTCAGAACAGCAATAGATTCACGCAAGAATTCCGGGTGGACATCGGACTTTGGTCATGTGTGACACCATCTGACTTTTGTATCCTGAATTTCTCCCAAATGGCTCATGAATTTATTTTCAAACTCAGTCAGAAGACTCTCCTGAGTGAGAGCTTTAAAAGGAACCTACTTTTGTCCAGATTGGAGCAGAACTGGGGAAGTTGGCCAAATGTTGATACCTGTTTAACTTGTCATGTGATTTCCGGCCGAACGGCTCGTCAGAAAAATCTGAAAATATTTGGGAAAGGACTATTCGATGAGATCTATCGATTGCCAAAGTTTCGGAATTTTTGAAGAAAGTAAGTTTCAGTTGATGTCTTTGACTGTCCCCTACTGTAGCCCATTTTGCAATACCTTCCGGTCGATGGATCCAAATCAGCCCTCACAGTCCGAACTTTGCGTGACATCGCAGCCGGGGAGGAAACCACTTTCTGCTACTCAGCAGATTACTTCGAAGATGAAGAAACCTGTCCATGCCTGACTTGCCGGGGCCCACCTCCCCCGAAGAGATCAGGTCCTCCCCCTATCAACGAAGAAGAGCGCAGAGCAGCGAAAAGGGCCAAGTCTGTCCGTGAGAACGCCAGAAGGAAAGAGAGGAAGGCAGTTGGCAAGAAGAGTTTACAGTGATTCCCTGGTATCTCGGTCGGCACTAGACTGGATGCATCCATATTGCAACCTGTCTAACTTGACTACATTCGTGTGTTCAGTTTTGCATTAGCAGAGGCAGTATGATGACATCCGCGCCGCAGTCAAGAAGTAGTTGAATGCTTTCAGAGGAGCGGCAGCCTGAATTGCCGTGCCGTACTCCCCGCCTAGAAGTAGAGGCGAATTGCAGTGGGTTAAAATTCAACTGGGCTCTTCTTACCTCTGGCGTTGACGTCTGCTCCGCGTTCGAGAATAAGCTGGTCCGCCAGCAACCTGTACTTCTCTGAGAAAGGACAGGGCCACTCTATGGAGCCACCTGTAAATTCCTCACCGGTTGAGGGGACTCGCGCGGTCCACAGAGAGATGAACCCCTTGCGAATGCGGGACATACCCACCCTTTCGTGCGCTCCTCAACACGGTTGACTGTGAATTTCCCGCGGTTCAATTTCCGAACGTAATTTCGTTCTCCGATGGTTTCAACGTAGGGCAAGCAGATTTGCAAGGGTCGGAAAATGTATGAGAAATACTATGTATGCAGGAGAGAGATCGCGAAGTCTCTGCGTGTGAGGGCCCAGGATTCCAACGTAAAATTAGTCCAGGATTTTCGTCTACGTGATCTCACCAACACGTTTAACACAAACCTTCCCAATGTGCAGCGCTTTTTCAAGGCTCTCATTGGCAAGGAAAATAAAAGTGAAGCACCAGGAAGCCGAAATGTCGATCATGTACGTTCAGATGGCTTAACCTCACCGCCGTAATCTTACTGCAATACTTAGGGCCGTACCTTGATGACCTCTATTGCGCTCAACCTTTGCAGTCGGCGCGTAAAGCCGCATCAAGTTGTCAATAGCTTCATCTTCTGGGACAACAAGATGCCGAAATGGCTGCTGTGACATACGTCTCGAAGGACTCAGTCAACCTCTCTCGAATGGTCGTTGATGATACGCTGAAGCTAAAGATGCTTCCATACGACAATAGAGAGATTGTGCACAAGCAGCATGCCGCTTTTGGCGCTTGTGCAAAGCAGCATGCCGCTTGGGCCGTGTCCATGTCTGACCGAAATTTTGGGTCAAAAGCGGGCAGTTTGGCTCTAGATATCTGCACTGCACGTTTTGCAGGTGCACCAGTTGAAGTCATAGAGCACGGCAAGATTTTGGACGTGATGCCAACACAGATTTGCATGATGACGTCAGAATTGGTATTTACGGGCCGTATTTCCGTAAAAATACGGGACGGGTTTATGCCTTACAGCTGGTAACTAGTCTGTAGTTTACCGCGCCACTGATGTATGGAGGGTAGGGTTGTTACATAATCTGCGGAGTTTGAATTTGTTCCCACGGCCCTTCTACGCTTGTAGCGACTCCCCTCGCTAGATTCAAGAGGCAAAGTGCGTTAGAATAGCATTATAAAGTAACAGGAGCCCTTACAACATATATTCTTTGACCATTTCCATGCAAATCGCTTCCCCGCCTCCTCGGGTAGCGGCCCGATGCCGACCCATCAAATTTCGGCATCGTTGCTCTTCTATTCTGACATTGAACTTTGGCTGGAGAAGTTATTGATTTTGGGTTACTACACGTCGATACCCACGAATCTAATCGAAATCCGCGTTGCACAAGGCATTTTGAGAACCGAAAATTTTGAGATTACATAACAAGGTCGGGTACCGATCAAAGATCAAAGGGAATCGACAGACTACAACAAAGCACAGGTACGAGCACTTTTTTGTTGTAGCGTCTGTTTATAAGAGACTAGCTGGTAACCGGGATTCTCAAAAGTGGATCCCAGCTACTGCAGCGTTTCGACCAAAGGTTCAGGCGACGGGTGACAGAGGCCTATGAACTGAACAATTTTCGTCTAGGTGACGGTGACGGCGCGATTTTTAGGCCCAAAGAGATTCAAAAACGTCAATTTTCCTTCCGGCAGTTGCCGGATTACCATTTATGATAATTTCCCTGTGATAGCCGAGAAATGAACATCTAACCCAGTGAACAATTGAGGTGACACACCCCATGAACCTTTGGTCGAAACGGTACAGTAGTGTTGCCGCGGCTTGGCTCAGCTTGGCTAGCCGATAAAGCCGAGCCGAGCCAGACAGTTGCTAAGCGGCTAAAAATGGCTTGGCTTCGGCGCGAGCCAGCTCCAACCCTCCAACCCCAGCTCCAACACAGCTTGAGCCGCGGCTCATACTTAACAGCTTTCCACCTAGGCTCGTGACCAACCGCGCTCGCCAAGCACGTGGCTGCGCTTATCACGGCTGGCGAAGCGGCTGGGAGCATTGGTTGCTATTTTGGGTGGGCCCGCCAAAGATGAGTTCGGACTTCATATTTTCGACCTCCCCCACCTTGAAAAAAAGTGTAAAAAGTCGTATAGGGAAATATGCTCGGTTTTGAATTCTATATCAGATGAGACCAACTTGGTTCTGGATTTTCCCCAAAACAAATTGTTACCCATCGGCTCAAAATGAAAAATGAAGCAACTTTCTCTATATGACCTGAGCTTTGCCATCCCTCGTTCTGAAAGTACGGGAGGGTCTTACACACCTCAGCCTAGTATACCTAGAGTACTGCTGCATAGCCCTTATGGTCAGGTACAGCAACAATAGAATTCAGTTTCAGTTTCAGTTTCAGACCTTGCGCGGCTTTTTCATATGGCGGTGTAAGAGTACATCTAATTCCAGTGTACTCATGAATGAGCAAGGAGATTAGCGAAACGGGGACTCTCGGCATTGAGCCGAGAGCCCCAAGCAGATATGTATAGGGGAACGGTGTGCTATAAAGGCTGTTGGGTGATCTGAACACATGTGAAGACGCACTGAAGCACTGGTGCGAAGGGGAGGAAAAAGGATGATTTTGGTTGGTGTTGGTAAGGAGAGAAAAATTAAAAAATTAAAAAGGAAAGGTTTGGAAGGGAAGAAATTGAGCAGGGTGATGGAAAGAGAGTGTATACATATCTGAAGAGGAAGGAAATCTCGCACAGTCCGGCCATGTAGATCGAGACGGCTCTGGCCAGGAGTGACACAGAGCGACGCTGTTCCTGTGAGCTGACTAATTCCGACGTACTCACGAATGAGCGAGGAGAGTAGCGGAGACAGTCCCTCGCCAGTAATGACAAGCAGGGCGCAGCAGACTAATTCCGCACACTTAGCATAAAATTAAATCTTGAAAATAACAGTATTCCCCTATTGGCTATTGTCTTGACGATATTCCTCAAGGTCTTATGGCCTCATAAATAGTGTTAGATATGTTGGAATACACACACAAGATTCCGCAGATCTTAGGCCATCCTACGAGCCTACATGGATAATTTAACAGAGAAAAAAAAATCACACCCTTGATGAAAAAATTAATTAAACTGGCTTTCTACCAGTAGGATCGCAGAATGGATGGCATTTTCTGTTAGGTCAGATCAATGGAAACCCAGGGGAATTGAGAAGTAAGAGTTTGCCTAGAGCCGCCTGATTTCTCAAGCGGTACGCCCATTCCGGTTACTTTTTGTGATGACGAGTAGAGAAGATGTATACCACGCACCGATTTCCACGCCGCTTTTTGCTCTGGACTCCAAATCCCTGGGACATGCGAATATCCTCCTGCCGCGCCACCATAAAGGTCACCTCTGTGATGAGAGGGGTACCCGGCTTGCTCGCCCGCTGGGCGTAATAGTCTGATACGAGGGGGAGGTACGGGACGTGTGCTTCGCTGGCTTGTATCGGGTGAGCGGGGCGAGAACAACCCGGTGCTGTAACTCGGCAGTCCCCACTTTGAGAGCTCGAAAGCTTGGAGGTGGAAGAGGACAAGGACAGCGGACGTCCTGAGGAGCGGGCTGTCTTTTAAGATAGTCGACGTCGCTGAGTAACCGGTTAGGCTGATTCATCGCTGATCAATGTCTCGGGGGTCAGGCACGATGGGGATCGTGGTCGGAAAAAAGGAGCTAGATGCACCCTGCGTTGCGGGAAAAGACCGAAAGTAGCTCTTACCGGGTCACTAATAATTGGATCGTCACTCTTTCTGACCGTTACCTCGCGAAAAGGTATGTCATTGGTTTCTCAAATGCAGAGCGAAGCTTTATTTGGTCTCACCATACTTCACTTATTGCACCCCAGGATGCGCCCCGTACAAAATCCGTCAACCCACCATCCACCAGGATCGATAGTTTTCCGCCGATAAGTTGAATTTTGACAGTAACCTCCTCGGCAGCTCGACGTGAAGAAGAAGCATTCTGATCCTTCAGTCTTTGTTCGCTCAAGACAGACGACGGCTAAACCCGCAAGCAACCTACCTCAGTCCTCCATGCCAAGAAACGATGCGGCTGAAACGAAGCTCTCGCACGGATATGCGACACGCTTGAGGGTCGGATTAAATTCACGCATGCATTTCTCTGCGAATTCGGTTGATGATGAGATATATATAGCCTATGTTGGTTTATTTTGCTCAAACTTGTTTTACTGTATTGATACAATTGGTTAGTCCTGTTGTAAGCGCGGGGGTCCGATCAGAGCAAAATCTTGTTACATAACATCGGAGTTTGAAATCCCTTCTCGCGTCGCTTTCATATCGAGCGTGTTTTTTTAAAACATACCACCTCAAGAACACTCCTGGTGCCAGTGTACAGTGTTATGCCGGTTCAGAATGTCGCATATCGTACCAAAATCGACGGAATAGAACACCCCTCTAGGTCATATGACTGCAGCGCCCGGAACGCAAATGCGCAAAAGGTAACCTCAAATCGGCCTCGAAAAATCTGAGGTAGGCCGCATGGACGATCCGCTCACGTCACGTGTTTGGCCGGATTTCGGACGAACATCTTAATGGCGCTTTTTTCCGGTCCAAATCAAGAAATCTGGTCCCACAGAGTTGTAGGAAAGATGTCTTAAAACATTTCTGTGGGACCACTTTTTTTTTGATTTCGACCGGAAGAAGGCGCCATTAGGCCGAGAGTTCACCAAAAAGTGAATTGATGGCCACAAATTTGGCGGTGTCCGACTCACGCACGTGACGTGAGCGGATCGTTCATGTGGCCTAAAAGAACACTTCCGGTCAAAGAAAAAATCGTGGGAGTCCGGTGGGACATTTGCTGGGCCACCTTGCATGCTAAGGTAACTTAAATAAAATTGAACAGTCATAGAAATGGTAAGGCAATCAACATGTGCTACACAGATAGTATATATTGTAAGTAGGCTAATTAATTTTATTACACACTATTTCAACACTATTCCTCCATCTCGATGTCCTCGTCTTCCACCCAGTCATTCACGATCTGTGTCACCAATTGAATGTTCTCGGGAACTGGTTCTGGAACAGTAAGCGAGTCCCCATACAACTGGTACCACTCAAACGCCTTCTTGAGAGCCGCCAACTTCAGTCATTCCATGGTCCTTGCAAATATTTTTTTTCCTAGGCCCTAAAAATATATTTCTTTGCCAGTTTTTTTACAGATCTCTTCATTCAAGTCTGATGCACTTCCCCCATTTTTTTTGGGCGCATAGAGTGCACAATAATTATGTAATCAGTACCAAATAGGGCAGATCTACAGGAAACCCAACTATCCCTTCTACATTGTTTGTTTCACAGGACATAAAATGAAGGGAGGGGTATACTGAGTAATATGTCCATGCAATCAAAAATCTGGGGTCATTGGATAGCTCAGGTGTGTGGAATGAACCAATCATCCATACACTGTGCTCACGTGAGGTGAAAACATGCACAAACAATGTGTTGAACATAGTGAAACATGAATACAAGCAGTATCATGGGTCCAGATGAATTGTGGCACAAAAAAAGATACAGCAAGCCAAAAAAAAAAGCCCTATTTTTCCATGCAATGGTAGGCTTAGAGCACGGTCAGTTCTAGCATGGGACAGGGTATCTAGACACTCAAAAAGTTTGTGTACAGACATATAGGGAACCACTAGCACTATATTTTCACATTGCAACTCAAGTTTTTGGTTGAGACCACTATCCTGGTCCAGTTTCTGCAGATTTGCAAGGACCAGTGATGCTGAGAAAATTGGTCCCCTGCTGGTTGGCCAAGAATGCTTTAAAATTGATGAGAAACCCTGAATTTTTTTGCATGGCCTAGGTCTACGAGTGCATACATACTACCTACATATTTGGTTTCGATCCTAAACCTTAGTTTTGCGCCAAAAAAGCGGGATTTCCGAAACCTGTTGCAAGGACCACGGAATGACTGTTGTCAGCTTTCAGCCGATAATTACTGATCTTCAAGATATCCGGGACCCCCTGTGCCCGATAGGCATTCAACTGGTCCCATTGTGTTTGCAAGTTATCAGTGTTGCCGACCGCAGGGGATGGGGAAACTGCCTCCATAGTTTGCCTCCGTAACAGAGGCCCCAGCCAAGGAGGAAACTGTAAACCATATATTAGCCAACCAAACATATTTGAGAGATCTAACGAAGGCACTTCGCGGTTGCCCTAGACCAACGATCCCCGAGGAAAGACTAAACGACGCATGTGGAAGAGTCGCTCGACAAAAGAATACCCAGTCACGACCCAGAACAAGGTCATATGGGAGTCCGGCGGCAACGGAAAGCTTCATGTGCATCGAGCATAGAGTGCCGCCAGAAGGGAGAGTCAGGACCCAGAAGCAAAGGATTGAGAAGCCGGAATTCCCGAGGTTCAAACTGCAGAAAAATCAAATCTGGACAATTTTCGGTACACCAGCCATTTGGACCATACAAGTATAATAAATCCCCCCCCCCCCATTCAATTCGTATGTTACGCGTCACAGCCCCAAAAATTTACGAAAATTTCGTACGTGTCACAGGTCACTGAGGGGATATTCGAATGTGCCAAAACGGCCACGATATGGCCCAAAAATGCGTGAAAAATCGCAATTTTCGCCGCCAGGCGCGTCTAGGCGCTTATGGTGATGTGTTCACACAAAATGCTAAACTTTGTGACGTGAGCGGAGTGGTTCCTTGATGGCTGATTCTCATCCTCCCATGTTCACCTGCTCGCTTCTGCCTCATCGACTGCGTACAGCACTACGAATTGAATGACATAGGTGACACTACTTCAACCACGATCTCCCTCATGCTGAAGATGGTAATTGTCGGACCCAGGTCGGAGAGGTAGTCGGTGGGTCTGCAAAGACGGTGGATTTGCACTGCGGCAGCTGAAACTTGATCAGCTGGGCCACGGGAAGACTGGCAGGGGGTGGCGAGAGCTTTTCCGGCTCATCCGGGATCCTGAGAATGTCGGGAAGTCCACTCATTCGTGCGACGGCGTGATGGACGGTGAAAAAAGTAAGATCTTAGAAGTAATCTACCTCTTTATAGAATTACGCTGTCCGTCCGAAGCTTTCCAAACTCCGACCCTTTGTTTGATGACGGATCAACAATTTCCTCATGCCACGACCTATAAATCCTGAGACTTGTTTGAGGTTCGAAAACTTGGCTTTAACTGTGCCAGCGCCAAACAGATCGAGCATGAGCGTTTTAGTCGAATTCTGGAGTTATTATATCTGGAAGTAGCTTCCAGAGTCTGTTGGAACCAAAAAGTACCCTCAAAAGCGGTATACCCGCTTTGTGGGCACCGAGTACACATCCATCGGCCGATTGATTCGAAGCCCAAATAGCCACAAGTGAAAGGGTGTCGCTGTGTCAACTTCACTATAGAACTGAAGCAGAAATAATGTGGGCCCCAAAGTCTACCCAATGCCATAGACTTCCATATACTTATGGGGCGCTACCGGGGTGCTACTGAGTCCCCGTGCCAAAGCTACCAGGAGCCACCAGCCTTTGGTGAGACTAGGCTACCAGGATACCAGTGCTTACTTGCATCGCGTAGCTACGTTCGACAAAGTACATAATGAACACTCGACTTTCAGCCCGCGGTCTCCTCTCTGTCGTAATAACCTATGACAGCACCTACAAGTGCTTTAACGAGGTGACCTCCTAAGTGACCGTCCTCTGGCGAGGCGGTAGTGGTATCAACAATGTCCTACATAGCATCATGTGTAAGCCCCCAGGATTCAGGAATTAAGGGAAGACGCTGACAATTGGTAATTCGAGGTCATCATCTAGCCCAACGAGGTACTCAGTGGCCTCCCTATCATCCCCGATTTGGACAAATTGAATACCAATCTTCCTGACACTATGATTCGCGCACACCGCACAATTAGTCGTGTGGCTCTCCGATCTCTTCCAGTATCCAGTTGCAGCTCGAGTTATTGCCTTTTTCACCATCGTTGGATCAGCTGTGAGGATGAAAGCAAGGACTAAGTGCGAATTAAAGAGGCGAATGGAAATGGTAGGACGCACATGGCCGGCCATCCGTCGCGACGAGATAGAGTTTCTTCCTTTTAGGCTCCTTAGTGGACCACCAATGTTGATACGGTAGGATCCCTTGAAGTTTCTTGCCAATCGGAGTGACCCCGTTAGGCTCTATCTCATCGAAGAGTTTCGTAACCTCGGCAGCTGTCTGTGCGCATAGCTGTTGGAAAATTTTGAGCATCGATAACGATGGTCACCTTCACGCTCGTCTTGCTATGCTTGGAATTTAGGAACATTATTTGAACACCCTGCGGATTATGTTCCGCGACTGCCGTGACTAGGTCGCCTACAGCGGTCTTCGCCTGAAGGGAGCGGTTCAGAAGATTGGCTGGTCCCCTTAGAACCTGCCACGTACAAGGGTCCAAAGTGACACGGTTCCAGGGCTGTCGTTGTCTTGCGGCCCCATGGAGCCTGAATCGTCAATGATGAGAGTGATATCATATTGTTTGAGGCATTTGGTGTTATCCCTGAACCGTATCGGTCAGCCAAATCCATCCAATATGAACTCGCACAAACCAGGCATACGACGGCGGCGCGGCTTCGGCCTTCATGTTTAGTAAAAACTAGGAGGGAAAAAGAGACCGGACACAACGCGCTTATATATTAATTCTCTAGGGCAGTGCAAAGAATGGTCTGATAACCCCATATCATTTTCCGGATTACAGCTCCCGTTCTGAAACATTTTGATTGGAATGGAGTCGGCCGCCCCGGCCTCCGTTCCTAAGCTTAAGCATGATTCGGTGTAGGGACCTAAATCCTCCGACCCCCAGAATAATAGTGAAGGATTTCAGTAGGGTCAGATCAACAAGAGGCAAGGTACCAAATGCAGATGTGGCCTCTCTCACAAATTCATGGTTCCTGTCATCAATATCTGCTTCAAATACAGCTTTCCATTTCATCTGAATGAGATGATGGATCCCTCCATGAGAATGGAGTAGCCATGAATGCAAGATCAGTAAGTAGTAGAGATAAGATTGTGGGACAATAAGGGAACAAATAAGACACTTGTGAGGGTACCAGCCACCATGTCCATGTATAAGTGGTATTTCTCCCATCAATTCTAAGCAAACAACAACACATCACATTGTCTCGGTCACACGGCAAAAGAGTCACTGCAACAGCGACTTGCGATCCTCGACACGCCGCATGGTAGGAACCTGGGTTCGCCCTCCCCCGTGTTCTTGCCGCGGCTTCCCGCTGGTTGGAACATCGTGCGAAGCATAGATCGATTGCATGGGAATTATATACCCAGAATCATCCCCCGGCGCGCTTGCCACGGACACGGTCGACAGTCGGGCCGGGGAAACCTCAGGGAAACCCCATAGCCTTGTCCTGGGGCGCTTAAAGACGATATGTTGTTACATGCTTCGCATCGGTGGAGCTTCGTGTGATGACCGTTGTGGCAGAGCCGTATGGCTGGTGTGTGGAAACTCAACCACATGCTGGTTTCGGTTTCAGCCTGATTTATTTTTATTTTACTTACATCATTTGTTTGGCTAGTAAATACGCACCCACAGTGCCAACAAATCAACCATTCTACGTCTTACGCTCATCTGTGCGAGCCAGTGTGGCCTGGTGGCCAAATTCCGTGTCTTCCCTGTGTTCAAATTCGACCTACGTAACCTCTCCCGTGCGCACTCGGCGTGCAAAACCCTTCGACATCTCGGATTCACTCGGAATCTGTCTCGTGACCATTTCTACGACCTACGACTACCCTCTCGATCCACGTCTATATCACTCTATCTATACCCTCGTCCTCCTTCCCCCCTTCCTTATCTTTTATATTCTAAAATCGACTGGCCACCGACCCTTATCAAGAACCCGCACCCCAGGCATTTAGCACTTCCACACCGTTTGCCGTTTTAATAAACATTCCATATCTGTTATTTTATAAACGTAAATGAAGTCAAGACTGGTTGGTTTTTGTCTTTTTTCTAGCGAACCTTTGTTACCTATATATTTTTTAATCTCTTCTAATGAAGGCAAACAAGTAGAACCAATACACATACTGAAGAGCACTAAAATTATAATGGTAAAGCTGTTGAGCGACAGCCGTCCGGCAGGATTCTCAGATTACCTCAGTGCTGTAAAGCTTTCACTGGCAAACAGCTCCTTGCAGAAGTCGCACCTCTGGCGGAAGTCTGCGGACATCTGTGTTACGGAATAATCTGCCTATCTTGTTATTTTTAGGACAAGATTTATGATTGCTGATATATTGCCACAGCACTGGTGCCGGAATTGGACAGAGAGCACTTCGTTGCCCCACGAGGCGATTGCGAGAGAATCGCGGTCGGAGGGCTGGAGCGGTCTCCGAACTGGAACAGCGGAGATTTGTTACAGGTACCCTCTCCGGTATTTCACTGGTCTCCGTGTTCAATCCCCGCTGATGGAATTCGCTCTAGTTTACAGTTTTCTTTGCAGCTCTGCAACTTCGTAGGCTAACTGCGATCTCTTATTTCGAAGCCAATGTAACTGCGATCTGGCAAGGTAGGATCGTCGTTCATTCTTGATGGAAGTGATTTTATGATGATCATCTACTGAGCTGTCTAATTACAGCTCTTTGCGGAACTTAGGGCGCAGATCAATTTTTTTCAAAAAATGATGATTTCAGTATAACACTCATAACTCCCTCAAATCTTGGTCTTTTCTCCTGATTCCAACACCATTGTAATTGTATGGGATGCCCGCACCTGCATGCACCCGTGGATATAGGATGATTATATAATCTGTACCAAATATGGTAAGTCACCAATTTGCACGTATATCACCTCCCGTACAAACACAAACAGTCTAGTCATCATGATGTCCTCGCATATGTCTAACAATATATATATCCAGCTGCAGGAATGTTTTGAATTTCAATATCAGAGCCCCGTATGGTCCTGGATATGACCCAGTATATGTAGGCCAATGGTATGGCATAATTACAGCACATGGACGCAAAACGGGGATCCCTGCGCCTATATATCATACATACTATGTTTATTGCGAGATATACAGTCCTATAGTTACCTAGGGCACGTACAGGAGGTGATATACACAAAATGATCTAATTTCCATATTCGGTGCAGATTATATAATCATCATATATCCACGGGTGCATGCAGGTGCGGGTATCCCATACAAGTACAATGGTGTTGGAATCAGGACAAAAGACCAAGATTTGAGGGAGTTATGAGTGTTATGCTGAAATCATCATTTTTTGAAAAAAATTGATCCGCGCCCTAAGTTCCGCAAAGAGCTGTAAATCTTCTTAGGACCAACCATCGTGACGTGTTTTTACAACAATAATTTCCGAAGTTCCGCAAAAGCATTTCTGCAAAAGGAAATTGAACCTTCCACGGCTGCATTTCCATTTGCACCGTATCTCCAAGCCACGTTCCTGGATGTCCTGCCGAGTCTGATATTGATACATCCGGAGGACCGGCATTATTCAATCAACATCTGTCTACGGGAGAAGACTATTCCTTCAGATGCCTCGTTTTTCAGAGGTAAAGATGCCTCTTCGTTTGGCGCACGTAGTCTTAGCCTTCACACACAGGCGCTGAATGCCGGGACCCCCACACCCTTGGAGCCAAGATGCTGGAGCCAAGCTATTTGCGCCGTATAACCGATCATCGCGCGCGTCATCGATCGATAAATCTATATTGGCCTCGTTTAAGCAGTAAGCTTTACAACGGTGAACAGATTTTATAATTTGTTCTGTTCAATACGCCTGACTGGCTTGCCACCAGCTTCCACGCGAGCATGTGTTTAGTTGATGTTCAAACTGGGTTCAACACATATCAAACAGAGTTCAAGTCTGACTTGAACATGGATCATGATTTGTTTAAACAGTGATTGAACACTGTTCAAGCTCTGAAATGCAAAAAGCCTCAGCACAGTACGAAGTAAGGAACCCGTGAGACGAGGGGATCGGGGAAACAGACTTGCAGGCGGAAGATGGGAAGAATACATGAGGGACGAGGCAAGTGCACCGCAGCAGTGGTAGGGCGCGGGCGTTTACACAACAAGGCCGAAGTTGATGGGCGAAGCATGGGAGTGCGATGCAACTCGCGGATGGCGCAAAAACGGCGTTGCGGGGTGCAATGGAGTCCATTGGGGCAAAAAAAGGTGTGCCGGACCGCAGCGGGACGCGCAAAAAGGACGGAAAGCGGCGGGGGCGCGGGTCGGGGAAGGCGGCGCGACGGTGGGCGGGAAGCGGGCACACGGCGCAAAACGGGGTGCGGCGGGCGGCAAATGAGGACGACAAAGGGGGATGCAACATGGGCCGGACCGCGCGCGCGCAAGAGCGGCAGGAAGTGGCGGCAGCGCGCGGCGGGTAAGCACCGCGGTGGGCGGGAGCGACAGCGCCAAGTGGAGCGGGGTGCGATGCCCAACAAGGTAAGGAAGGGCTATATGGAATGCGCTGGGCTGCGGCACGCGCACAATGGTGGCGGGAAGCATCGGGGGCGCATGGCGGGTGGAGCAGCGCGGTGGTGGGAGGGCAGCGCGCGGACGAGCCTAAAAGGGGCGCGCGCACCGTCGATGATGGTGATGAAGAGGTATATGTCGTGTGGCGAGCTGCATCTTATTGACATAGATCATCAGATTCAGTGAGTAAGAAACTTCAATGCTAGACGTCTGGAGGCCGCTAAGATGAAAGCCAGTTTTGTCAAGCCCAAGCCACTCCGCGCAAGCTCAAGCCACTTTTTCACGCCCAAGCCAATTGGCGCAAGCCAAGCCCAAGCCACACGCCTTTCAAGCCCGGTAGATTTCTAGGTATTCAGCGACGCCTCCTTGTAGCTTCGCAAGGTGACACAATCTGCATATCTAATGGATACCATTCAGATAATCCCAACACCATTAGCTCTTTATAAAATTACGCAACTCCGTCCGAAGCCTTTTAAGTTCCGCTGTTCCCATCACTCATGTCGACTCACGTCTGCGGTCAGATGACAGGCATCGCTTATCTTCGCGCCGGCGAGCGCTTGTACTTGTGGAAATTGTGCAAATATTTATTCGGTCTCAAGCCGTCACAAGCCATTTTGCTCAAGCCGGGCTTGAAGCCCACGCCGGACGCGTGGCTAATTTATACATACCACAAAATTGAAGTAAGTAAGTCAGTACTGGACAGTGCTCGCAAAAAGTTTGAAGACTCACCGATCTATCCCGATATATGTAGAACACTGCTTTGAATACGTTCGTTAGTTCCGGATCGTTATAGTCAGGGTAACGGGATAGAGAAACAGTCTGACCCAGGTCCAAGCGCGGGCTGGGTCGCATGAGGGTCAGAATATGCAAAGGCCAACAGTAATGAAGGCTTACTGCATAGCCGACACATTCCCTGGATTGACACCGGGAACACGGTCCAAGGGTGGGTGTTCATGAGCGCACAGGGGGGGATAGTAGCTAAAACTCGGCACTTTGTCTCCTACATTGTGAGCCGAAATCACAAGCAATTTGAGGGAACTAAAATGTGGTAGAAGTCACCTTTCCAAGTACTTTCATGGCATATAAACGGATTTTGGTTTTGAGGCTGTCTCAAAAAAAGTGGTCAAAATTTAATACTTTAAAAATTCCTCTCGGTCGAATTGCCATATATGGTCACTTGGTAAGTGTCCCAAAAATCTTCGGATTACTCAAACTGCATGTCCACTCTTTGGTCCGAGGCGATTCAGCCAGAAACGGACTCAGAACACCCTGTTGCATTATTTTTTGCCGCCAATGTAACCCAAAAAACTTTTGTTCGAGCTGTTTTCAGGTATCAGTGTATATGTAGGGGATAGATTTTTGTGGCACAACACAGCCACCGGATCATCCAGAACGTCCGGGCTGAGCCGAAAAGCGCGAAATCCTTTCGAGAAAAAACATATTGAGATTTTCGAACTTTTGATCCAGCAGAACTCTTCCTTATCTTCCTAGGGTGCTTTCCACACTATTCACTTGTCATCAGACAGATTTTTCGACCAGTAGTAATGATTACCAAATCGAGTCTCAAACTTGTCATGAAGTTCCGTCCGCTACCATAATGTGTCGGGATTATCATTCATGCTTGATTCTGAGCTACGAGATGTTGAAGGAAAGACCAAACTCGAGAATACGGCACGAGAACCTTGTGGGAGGACCGTTCACAAACGACTTTCCGTGCGCAAGTCAGGCGGTCCATTGAGAATTTCGCAAATCTGACCCCGAATCCTCTTTGCCCAAGGTCCATCCACCCCCGTTCCGCGGACCTTTGTCGGCACCTGACGCGTCCGAGGATTTCCGGTATCAACAACTATACGAGGACCCTCATCGGGGCGCTGCTATGGAGGAGGCGACTGGTATCAGGAGCCAAAGTGACAGACAGATTGCGGTCTTGGATGAGACACCCGCCGAGTGCCGCAGTACACCGCCGTTCGTGAGGAATGTTTATGACAGCTTTTTGCCAAAACATTTATAAATAGTCGCCGCGACGTGCTGAAATGTTGCACAAACACAAGTCGTCAAATCCCTCAAGGCTCCCACGACTTCACATTTGAGGGATGTTTTGGCCAACGTTTCTGGAAGGTTTCATTGATGTCCTGGCATTTCCTGCTGATAATAATAATGATAATTTCTGGATTTTGTAGCAGCAATTGAAAGGATTCAGGACTACACAAAGTACAACCCAGCATCACTACAGTAGACCCTCCCTCGGATACATTTGCCAGTTTTGGCATTGAGAGATATTGTAAAGATTACATTTATCTAGGAATTTCATATACTTCTGGCTCTATCACATGGTTCCTCAGCTGAATATGTTGTCCGTCCTAATATATTAGACCGCTGAGACATGTTCTCGGCATGCTAGACGGCTTTCGGTGCGAAAACAACCTAAAACCAGAAAATACCTAATATATAATATTTTCACAAATTCCTTTCTATCACTAATTGTGTATGAATTAGCTGAGTAGATCTATTTAGTTTTCATGTGAATCGGTGAAGAACCGACTGAGATATCGGGAATTCTTTGAAAATATCCCCAAACAGAAAATTTTGATTCGTGCCTTCGGTACTGCAATTAGCTGTAAGTACTACGAGCGAGGTTCTCATCCAACGCAATGCCGACTCGGAGCGAGCAACCACTAACGACTTGATCCCGCGGTGATGGTAGGTCCGTAGGTAATGGAACTGCAACTTACAATCGGCCGCATAGGGTTTGTCTTCCTCGAATTTTGTCCTGCACACAACAGCCCAAATACTGCACACAACGACCCACATTGCATCAAGCTTTTCTTCCATTCCCCGCCACCCCATTCAGTCCGCTCGAGCAACACCTCAAGCCCGAGTACATATCCGACACGGAATCCAAGTCGTTTATATAATCCAAGGTATTTCGTTTCGTTTTCGTTTTCGTTTTTTTTCTTACTGACTTTGTCATTCACAGTACATACTCACTGGCTTCAAGTTGCGCTTGCGTTTCAGTTCGCCCCGGACTCGGACCATGCCGAGTGTTCGAATTCCTTTCCTCCCTACCTACTTTCATGGTCAGTACATACCATAGTTGATTCAGCACGTTCAAGGTCTGGCCCTCCCTTCCTTCCCTTTTTTGTTTCTTCAATCCTACGTTTCTTTTTTTCAAGCTGTTTCTAACTGACACGACTCCAGATCGAACCCAAGCTATTCTTCCCCGCTTCCGACCAAACACACTGAGCCATGCGCTCCACCCATTCCATCGGGTATGCAATTGACTCGAGGCAAGTCTTGTTTTTCTTCCAAATTGCTACGTCATCACTTGGACTCCTTTCCTTTCGAGACCCCAAACTCTCGAGTAAGTATCTCTAAACCTTTCACGAATGTACGGCACTGCATATTCAAAATTCGATTTTGTGCTCATACTTACATTCTACTCAACAAATCGACATGCTGTGTGCGGACCCCGACTCCGGACGCAGTATATGGTTCCACATAAGTAGAGCCCGAATGTGTGGCTGATCTCCCCTGCGGGCTGCAACAGGTGCTTCGTCGGAGAATAGCTCCAGCGGTTCAATGATCGGTTCTTTCAGATAACTTGTCTTCCACTCGTACCCTATCTATGTCATCAAATTTGCCGCGGCACCTTGTAACTTACTGGAAGGCTGCCGTATTGTGGAGGCAGTCAACACTAGAGGGGTCGGCCAGACAGAACTAAGAGGAGCCAAAAATGACAGAACAATAATGTGGTCATTCAAGAGCAGCCACTAGAGAAATGTACATGGTGGTCAAGACCAAGAAGACAAGATCTGTAACAGAACACCTTTCTGAGCCTTTAGGAGGTTCTAATGGCATAATTTCACTGTTGGGAGGTCGAACAGAGGCTAGGGATAACCTAAGGAGTGCTCAGCAAGGTGCTCAGTTTATTTTTCTAGACCTAATGTGGGCCATATGAGATTGAAATGAAGTCAAATTTAATGCAATAGCACCCACAGAATGGTTGAACAGGACTGGAACGATGCCCTTGACGATGTGGAAACAGATCGTGAATTTTGTTGGAATTTTGTGGCCAAATTGGGGTGGTGGCGGTGAGGACGCACATGACCGGAAAGAACGGACCGGCGCTAGGGGTGGGAAGCTCCTTCCCTTTATGGAAGGAGGGGGGGGAGGGGGGTCCAGGAAGGGTCGAAAAAACTTTTCGACCCTATATCCTTTTTTCGAATCCTGATTCCCCCTTGGGTGGTACTTTCCGAAGTCAGTCTGTAGCACAGTCAAGATCGTCGATGCGACAGACCGCACATATCGAGCTCAAACTTGTCCACCTCTCTGAAGATTCCATCTGAATGAGTACATGTATGAGTATTTAAACCGTTGTCGAAGAACCCAACACAGCAGGACGAGTCCGACTGTGCAGTGGAGTCGCTCGAGTTCGACCGGGAACTGCCAATGAATTGGATCTGCGCAGCCAGCGCCGGAAGGTGGCCGTTTCGCCCTCCAGCGCACATCCCAGGGAGCCCCAAGGCTCAATATTTGGCTTTCAACTACACAGTACACTTCGGCACGCAAAATTGCCCGCCACTCAGATTTTATTTCGCGTTCGTATTTCGTTATGTCGTCGCGTTGTTCAGCGAATTCTTTCGCCATTTCAAGCATGCCTCTGCAATTGATTCATTCCTCCAACATGCCTCACTCGAAAGATTGGACTTGAGAGAACGGGTATATACACTTTTAGTACTTTCCGAGGTGAACAACATTGTAGAGCGCTTCAAGATCGTCGGCCAGGATCTAGGGTATAACTCTTTTTTTTGTATGTCGGATGGACAAATGAAAAGTTGTAGTCCCTGTCGCCCATTTGCACTCCTCTATAAAATACCATCGGATGCTGGAACTTATGCTCAGAGATACTAGGATGGCGACTGGGGTTTGAACGGGCACGGAACGATCATGATGCGCCATCACTGATTGATCGCCCCGATTGTCCTGATCCGTAACCAATGTTCAATGTTGACTTTGCCGCTTACTCAGGCCCACTCGGAGACCAAAGTATGGCAAGCTATTCTATGGTAACTTCTCCGATAAAATCTGAATCGTCGACTCGACTCGGATTCCCCCAGGCGGGCCCCGGCCCACACCTGATATTCGTACGCGCTCAGCTGAGGCATTAACTTTTTCCAGGAATCGACACCGTTGCAATCACCGAGGAACAGCCCATTGGATCCCATCAACTGGCAACAAGTAACAGCCGTGGGGTCAATCATTCACTTACTCATCCTCGTCTTAGTAATCTAATAATGCCTTTCGTATAAATCTAGGCGTAGCTACTTGATTTGAATCACCGGAAGATTCACCCCAGGAAATGTCTTTGCACATCTTCTCATTCTCCACTACCGCGGATGAGGTCGCTATCGAGTTCGCCTCAGAAATCAGAGGCAAGAACGGTGAGTAGTCCAACGTGCAGGCGTCCGCGGAAAGTATTTCTCACGATTTAACAGTCTTGATCACCGGTACCTCCCTAAAGGGATCGGTTATGAAGCAGCCCGCGTTATTGCGAAACACGCTAACCTTATTGTCATCACCGGATACAATATAGAGAGGTATACGTACCTTTTTTATTCTCCTCCCCTTTAGTAGTAAACTCTCTACCCTTAGATTGAAGCTCTCAGAGGCGGCCATTAGGGAGGATGTGCCGTCGGCCAACATCCGCCCACTCACCCTCGATCTCTCTTCTCTAGCGGCGATTCGCAAAGCCGCAGAAGAGGTCAACGCGTACTCAGAGCCGCTCCACGTACGTGGATCGCTATTTATTCAAATCGCACGGATCTGAACGTCCACAAGGTACTTATTCACAATGCAGCCGCAGCCATCGGGCCCTTCAAGCTCACAGTAGACAATCTTGAGATGCAAATGGCGACGGATCACATCGGCCCATTCCTCCTCACAAAACTCCGCGCACCCAAGCTACTCGCCGCTAGCACACCGAGCCATACTCCGCGCGTGGTGTTTGTCTCCAGTGCCGCCCATGCCTTCGGTCCTGGGGTCGACAGTCGGGCACCCCAACCCGGAGAAGTATACCATGGGCAACGCATACTCTCAGCCAAAATGTGCGAACATCCTCACTGCCATCGAGCTGTCCAAGCGCTCCAAAGGAAATATTAACGCGTATAGCCTTCACCCTGGAGGTACGTACGTGTCGTGCATATCGGAACTGAAATTATATTTTAGAGTTATCTACACGAACATCAATCAAAAGGAGGAGTCGATCGAGCATATGCAATCGGTTGGTGGGTGGGTTCCTCAAAGCGAGTATATCTCGGGGTACTGATTTATTCACAGGTCTTCTCGGTCCCGACTG
Organism: Mycena leptocephala; assembly: GCA_029378395.1. NCBI lineage: Eukaryota > Fungi > Basidiomycota > Agaricomycetes > Agaricales > Mycenaceae > Mycena > Mycena leptocephala. The sequence continues at coordinate 136,227 of JARJLF010000478.1, forward strand.
CCGGCCCAACACGGAGAAATTTACCTGGAAGACAATTTCGCAAGGAGCGGCTACGTGCGCCCCAATCGTTCAACCTCAGAGTTACTATTTATCCTTTCCTTCCTTATAGCACTGTAGCCGCAGCGTTCGACACCAGGTTCGACGGTCAGTGGTGCAGCTTCTGGAAAACTGGTTTCAGACAGTGATATATGACGGTCACAGCCAAACCCGGCACAGACCTGTCCGACTCGTCCGATGCAAATGGTGACGTTGCGCCACACTGCTCCGATCCTGTCAGTTCCAGCTCGCGTTCTTGTTTTGCCAGACCATGCTGAAGAATTTTACTGTAGGCTAACGCCGAGAAGCTATGGGCCCTGACCGAGGAAATTACTGGGGAATCGTTCACGTTTTGAGAAACATGAACAGCCTCATTGGAACATTCTCCTTCGATAATGTCTCCCCACCGCACATTTCAGCTTCAAACTTCCCAGCAGCACTCTTCAACTCTTTGGGTCGCAGGTGACGGAAATAGAAGTGCAGTTCAAAGTCTCCTATATCAATGTATTTCGCGTTCTGGTCATGTGATCGCGTTGTTCAGAGAATTCTTGCCTATTCTTTCGCCATTTGCCATTTCAAGCTGTTCTGCCATGTTTCCAACTTTTTTCCCTTTCCAATATATGCCCACATTCAACACAATTGACTTGTGAAAACATGAAAACACACACTGCCAGTGGTACTTTCCGAAGTCAGTAACACCGGGGAGCGCCTCAAGATCGACGTGGGCCAGATCGCGATGCGACAGAACGGGCATATTGAGGTCAAGTTCGTCCACATTTCTGAAGCCTCCACTCGAATGAGCGACGGTATAAGTAATGAAAACCGTCGAAATTATATCGAGTGTCTGGCTCAAGATTCTAACGTCAGATCCGACAACCACTCCATAACCATTGCGGCCTCACGTTCGCCGGCCCGAACACATTCGCAGTCCTTCCGCGCCTGGATAAGCATCTCGGTCGCAGTGAAGTTTATTGAGCATGTATCCTGAATTCTTTTGATTCGAGCAGACTGACTGATTCATCCATTGTTGCTTGCAATCGCAGCTGGAGTCTAACACGGCGTCAATCTCGACCTTTTTAATTGTTTCGCAATGTACTATCCTACAAAAAAGAGTTGAATCAGAACACATTCTGGATAACCATGGTATGTACGTAGTCTGTAGTGTACCCGGTGACAGGTGTACTATCCCCCCCCTAGAACTCGGACACCAAAGAAAGATCGGTAGATATTATTTTATTCAGTGGTCCTATATGCATTCTGAGTGGATATATCGTCAGCAATTTGTCTTTTACCTTGGTTTCAAATTTTATTTCATGAGAAATGAATAAGAATTGGGCAAACGGCGTCGTTTTTTCGGCGGTAGTCAAGTGTCCGAGTTCTAGGTAAGGGGTCAAATTCTGATCGCCGGCCTCATAGCTAACCGCATTGCGGTCGTAGCGCATCTAAACTTCATAGGGTGAGGCACCTCAACAGGAACTATAGCACACATTTAGCAGTGGTCAAGGCAAACCCACGGTAGTCGACAGGCAGCATGAAATTTCTTGCCATCATTTTTGGCAGCTGAGAAATCAATTTGGCAGGCATGTCATGATTGTTCGGTTTATTGTGAGGGCTACAAGACAGCTATGCCTCTAAAATTTTATATGGGTACCCTTGTGATGTCAAGGTATCTTTTTGGTGTGTTTATGAAGTAATATGACTTCAAGTGGAGGGCCCAAAACCATAAAATACCCAAAATCAATGAAAATGGCCTAAGCTGTCAGCTTTCCACGATGATATATATTCAAAGGATGGACTGTTATAAAGGTTTTCTATGCTATATCTCTAGGGCACCTCCTGACGTTCATGCGGAGCCAAAAATCTCAGGAAACGGTCCAATATTGGTCGAGAAATGTTTGTTTGTCCGAGTACTAGGTTTGCCCGGAGAGGTGGGGGGGGGATAGTATGGAGATCGCAGTTATTACATAAACATCGGAGTTTGAATTTGCCCCAAGGCTTTGCAGCACTTCCAACACCCTCCCCATAAGAATTTTGGAGGAAAAATGAGTTAAATTTGCATTTCAAAGCCATCTGCCTGTTCACAATGGGTGATTTTGTCCATGTGGGAGCTGGAACGAAAAGGCTGCTCGGGAAGCAGCCGAACCATCAAAACTCGGCATCTTTGTTCTTAACGTTTGTTGCTGAGACTTCGCAAAAGACAAGACTCAATTTGAACCACGGAACTTGAATCTTACACTAAATTGTGGAAAGACGCATTCTGAAAGCCATCTTGAGATCCGCAATTTTTTTGATTATATAATAACATCGATCTCCGATCAGGGATGACGGGTAATTGACAGACTACAACAAAGCGAAGTATGAGCTCAATATTTTGTTGTACTGTCTGTTTATAAGAGACTAGGTATGTACGTACACTCCGAATCGCCGATCTAAAAATACACACTATTTAAACGTTCCTGCTGCCCTGATAATTATCGGCATAGGCAACAGCCTAGCTTAAACGCGGTCGAGTATTGTAAAAGTGAACATGACATTTGGGTAATTTGAAGATTTTTGGGACACTTACCCCATTGCCATATATGGTAACTGGATAGAAAATAAATTTTCAAGTATTTAATTTTGACAACTGTTTTTGAGACCATGTCCACCGAAAAACTGTCTATATGGCATGAAAGTATTTGCAAACATGACCCCAAAAATATTTTACTTAACCTAGATTGCGGGTGATTTGAGATCGTAACGGCGTCCGCAAGTTGGTCATTTTGGCAAAAAATTGGCAAAAACTGGTCACTTTGTACCGTCCATTGTGAGCTCAAATCACCAGCAATTTGGGTGAAGTAAAAAATTGATGTTGTCACATTTATCGGCACTTTCATGCCATATATACCATTCCTCGATTGGAGATGGTCTCAGAAAAAGTTGTCAATTACAGCTAATTGCAGTACCGAAGGCACGAACGAAAACATTCCCATTTGGGATGTTTTCAAAGAATTCCCAATATCTCGGTTAGTTCTCAATGGATTTGGTTGAAAAGTAGTGTCTGTCAAAGTTTGTTAGAAGGGTGACGTCAAGTGCCGAGACTGCCGAATGATGATTGCCTGTGGGCCGCCGAGAAAAATAGGCGACGATCGAGAGATTCAGCGGAGTTTAAAAAGCTTCAGACGTGCTTAATTTTATAAAGAGAGTAATTTACATTGTGACTTATCATAAGATTCATGGCCTCTTTGCCGTTGCCTCTCGAATACCGGAGCGAAGCGGCGGTCCGTCATGTCTTCATAGAATCCCGTTAGAATCGGCTCTATTCTGGTAACCGATGGCTGCCGCATGATCATGTCATGCGTCACGCTCCGTCACGCCACGCCGGAAAGTCCCATTTCCAGTCACGGATCAATGCTGCGATGGTCGGGCGAACTTCGGCCGCATCCCCCGCCCAAATCCGTACGCACACAGCTCTCCTTTAGCCGCGCACACCTGAAGGCGGAGACCATGAAGTGACACTATAGCTGTTTGCTCGGCACTGATGCTGTGCATCTATTTTAAACACGGATCTTACCCGATGGGCCGATTCTAAGGAAATTCTAGTGCACACGATCAGGCCCTAATCCAGTTTTTCAACCTAGTGTCGGGAATTTCTTTTGTGAGTACCCCTTGCTGGTAGGTAGTATTCTCTGGGAATTTTAATTGCTCTATCTAATATTCAGCAATGGTTACGGTGGTAGATTTACCATTACCTTTTGAGTCGTTGTTGAAGAACAGATCCCAGATTTTTCGTCGGCATTTTGTGGTACAAGCGAACCGTGACAAAAAATCGGCTTCACGGCTGCTGCATTCTTTCGACAGCTTTTTGCGGCGCTTGTGCTTCACCTCGGCTGCTTCCCCATCTTCGTCGTCGTAATCCTTCCCTGAACGTATGCTCCCTTCCCCAACAATGACCCACTCATGTCCGGATGTTAACTCGATTCCCTGGTCCAACAAGTCAGCAGCTACATCCAGCCCGCGGTTTTCTGACTCTCCATCTGTGATGTTGCTCAACTGCTGCTTCAATCTCCTCCCCTGAAACCCATTCTTAATAACACTGGGTGGAACAGGGGGCCACGGTGGTGTAGTGGTCTACCGTGCACATTTCAACACGTAACCCGGTTTTATGGTTTTTTTGGGGCCAGGTTCGAACCCCCCTACCACCGAGAAGAAAACACTTTGACACTTCTCGGCTTCTCCACTGCCGACTCCTGAGCTTTGGCCTTATGACACCCTTCTTTCGCGATGTTCCGCGATCTGTGATCACCATCATCTCCTCCATCGACAACTTCTATCTTATCTCCGGATGTCAGCAAGAAATCACCCATCGGCCGGCATATTCCAACTCCACAGTACTGCGTTCACACCCGGAAATTCACTGCCGCCCCGGCCGCAAGAAGTGGCATTGTTAGGCAGTGGTTTATCCCAGTGGGTGTCAGTCTGGGTTCGAAATGGGATCAGAAGAAGTTGGGGCAGGGTACTGGTTGATCAGGGGTCTGCGACATGAAGTTGGGTGGGGTTCAAAGAATAAAGGGCAGGAGAATTATGATATTCGGGAGTTCCCCGAATGTTAGACAGGCGGCTGTGCCACACGACTGGGTTCCATCATCCAGATCATGCGTCGAGTAGAAAGATTCCCAAGTGACAAATAATTCGGAAAACTGTTAAGTAGATAAAAACCGAGTGTAATCTCTACCATATGCCTTAGGCACAAAGGAGAATAAACAAGGAATTAAAAATAAATAAAAACTGGGTGGAACAATCAAGATTGCTTCGCCGATCTTGGAAAAGTCGCGAGCGGCGCGACCTGCACGCTGAACTAGAGAGAAAAACGAGGGAGGAAGGCCCCATAGGATGACTTGCTCTATATTCCTCATGTCACACCTCTGGGTTGGATTAGCTCAGTTGAGACTTGAACCAAAGTCGAATTCACGCACCATTCCCACTGCGTCTGTGCAGAATAAGATACGAATTTCCCCCTTACGGAGGCGCTCCTCCAGATTTCGTTTCTGGGCTTGTCCGACCTTTGCATGGTAGAAAGCGATGCAGTCTTCGGGAATATTTTCATCTCGAGCCCATCGTCGAAGTGAGTCATAGGCATCCTCGCAAGTCAGACGCTGGTTGCAATAAACTAGCGTAACCGGAATATCTACCGGTTTCGATGACTTAGAATCAATGAGAAACCGCAAGTCTGCTTTGGATTCCTCCCGGTGTTTCATGGTGCGACACGAGAGTGCAACATTCGGGCGTGCATTGGTAAGTGTAGAACCTCTTCACCAAACCCCGGTCCGGCTCTCCTGAGTTCTTCATACTCTTGCAGCTAACAGGATGTGTTACTATTCCTCCGAATGGCGGGTACACTGCTGTGGTCATGAGCAGTCGCACGACGGGTTCAAAGTAAGCGGCCCAAATTGGGCTCAAATCCAACTCAAATTCTTTCTACGCACTCTCGCATCGCACGTTAGCGATGCGGTCACACGTATTTCTGGCAATTTGTTGTCCACGCCCCAGTACCATTTTTTCTCGAGACGGCGAATTGGTGACTGGGAGGTACAATGAAAGCCAACAAATGCTTATTTTATTTGTGCTGGGCCAAACGAATTTTTAGCTGTGTAGCAGAGTGAAGAATCTATATCACCCTCTTTATAAAATTACGTCTGTCTGTCCGAAGCTTTTTAAGCTCCGCGGTCAAATGTCTGGCTCCGACATCAGCTGATACTTTCTTTTATTATTGTAGTACACCGCCATTTGACAGGAATGTTTTTCAAATGTTTTGTGAATAATGTTTGTGCATGCGAGCTTTACCATCGCCAAATGTTGCTTGACACGTTGCCCAAACAAAGAAATGTCAATACCTCAAGGCTTTAGTGAGATCATGTTTGCACAACATCGACACCAACATTTTTCCAAGGTCTATCATACATTCAATAAATCAGTACAAAACATTACAGGTATTTCTAGTTTTATGTCCGTCACCACATCGTCAATGGTCGAAGAAATGATTATCTGGGTCTTCGCTCTCGCTGGGAGAGCCTTCGTTCGCGTGTACATAAGTCTTGGCTGCTAAAAGAAGCGCGTCAGCGACAGATACTATTTTGGGCAAATGAAACTTACCGCGCATTAGCGAAAATTGTCTCCTGCAGGGTAGGTGTTATGAGCGACGGCGGGACCATGCGGACAGGTCCAGCGCCCTCAATCTTCGTCGAATTGGACGTGAAAGGTCTCCCATAGCTGGAGTCTCGTGAGTTCGGGGTCGAAGTGGCGTTTGAATATCTTGCGCGAGAAGGCCTCGGCCAAGGAGGCCCGGAAAGGTATATAGGGAGGCCAAGGAGGCCTCAAGTACAGTGTCGTTTCGGCATGCAGGGATTGCATGCTCGTAGCTGCTACTCAATGCAACAGGTGGATCTGTTCACACTGCACAGCGTCTCACATTGCACAGGCGTTTCACATTGTGCATGCAGTTTGCGCCCCCTCCTCATGAGCTTGTCACCAGGACCCCGGCTCTTGATGACGCACATCAATCCGTCGACACTCTTGGCATGCTTTTGAGACGGGGACAGTTCGTCCTCGCGGGATCTGTCCTCAGTAGTGCGCTTATCTCATAAATTTCCGGAATATTTTACTGACATTCTCACCCTAGATTTGTTCGCTGCACAGCGTCACACATTGTGCATGTGCTTTGAGCCCCTCCTCATGAGCTTGTCACCAGGACCCCGGCTCTTGATGACGCACATCAATCCGTCGACACTCTTGGCATGCTTTTGAGACGGGGACGGTTCGTCCTCACGGGATCTGTCCTCAGTAGTGCGCTTATCTCATAAATTTCAGGAATATTTTACTGAACATTCTCACCCTAGATTTGTTCGCTGCACAGCGTCACACATTGTGCATGCGCATTGCGCCTCTCCTCATGAGCTTGTCACCAGGACCCCAGCTCTTGATGACGCACATCAATCCGTCGACAATCTTGGCATGCTTTTGAGACGGGGACGGTTCGTCCTCGCGGGCTCAGTAGGGCGCTTATCTAATAAATTTCAGCAATATTTTACTGCACATTCTCATGCTCGATTTGTTCGCGTTCGCGTGACCCGTTCAACCAATTCGACACCGAACCAACATTAGAATCAGAAGTTAAAGGCTGTAGAATTTTGCGTGACACCCCAAAATTTTCGACATTCGTCACGAAAATTTGGTCTTTTTTGCATCTTCTAGGAAGATTTGGGGCGGATGTCACGCTGGGGAGGGTCGACAAAGGCCTCAAAACTGAAGGAGTAATTCTTTTTGAGCTCGGCCAAATTGAGACTGTACACTCCAGACACCGCTTCCGTTTCCCAAATAACCTTGTTATGTCCTTAGAGGGTGATGATTTGCCTGTGTATGCAGGAGATTATCTTTGCGAGACATGGCATCGTGGCACTGAGGATGTCTGAATTTGGTCCAAATTTAGAAACATATGTTGAAAGTATTTTGAAAGTCGACCATTGGAAGCCATTGAAACCAGAAATATGTCAAAGGAGGTCCAGTGGTTGCCAAAGTGCCCAACCCGGCTCCATAGGGGTATACTCCGCCTTCGGCGGATTTGGGAGAGATGTATCATGATATATGTCACTGTAATCTGTCCCATCGATTTATCACTTGCGAGTTCTTTATAGGAAATATCTGCCTCGCAATTAGTAAACGTTGTCGACACCCAAATCGAGCCGTACCGTGGATGGAGTCGGTTGAAAAGGAAGACGAGTAAACACAATCATGAACATAAGCGGAGGTGCGTGGGCTCGTCAGTGATATTTTTGATTACAGCTGATCCTGAAATTAATGAGATGATCAGTTTTTTTTCTGTGTTCCCCAAAAGGAAGTTTTACTGACCCCGGTCAGCTTCGAGGGTTTAGGAGTCCGAATAGCCTCCCATGAGCCCAAAAGACCTTGGAGGGTCCTCAGCTACCTTTCAGCAAAGTGCGAGAAGCTGGGAGCGGCCGAAGTAATCCGATCACGACTGCCCACGTGACCTCTCGGCACTAACTTTTCGTCCACTTCCCCAAACTCCTGCATGTTCTTTCCAGCCGGAAAACGGATATTTGTGACCTCGGAGTTCAGGCAAATGTTTTGGGAGGTCAGGCGAAGGTATAAGGATGCTTTTCCTGCACCTTCCTTTTTGGGAACGCGAAAAAAAAAAAACTGATCGGTCTCATTAATTTCAGGATCAGCTGTAAATTTTTTCGTAGCCACCAAAATTTCGATATTTTTTGATATTTTGACAAACTTTCATACAAATCCCTTGAAAAGTGGTGTCATTGTTGCACATTTTGTCAAGTGGAGAACATATGCGGGCCAATACTTTCACGCGATAATTTCTGGCAGCCGGGAATCCAATGTCACCAACCGCTCACTGCGACAGTCATGCATGGTTTCAATTGAGGTCGAGATTGTCGATCGTTGTACTGGTTGCAAGGTGAATGACATCGATTTCACCCCCGCGGCTTTCACTGCGCTCACGGGAAGCCTTGGCATTGGGAGAAAGTCAATCGAACCCAGTTTAATCAACAGTGACCACCACTTGATTTCTGTCCAATTGACATGCAGAGCAGATGAGGCGTATGGGCCAGGAATTTGGAACTTACCCTTATACCTCCTCAAAACTCCCAGATTTATGAAATATATTAGTATCCGGTCAAAGAACAGGAAGAGCTGAACCGTACAGGGCGGCAAAGTCAGCAGAACATCCAAAGCCTTTGGTGCAAATTCAAGAATGACATTACCGCAGAAGGTAAAAAATGCTCCCGCTTGGTGAATGAGAGATCACGCTAAATCCGTACCTGGACTGCGCAGAAACACTTCGTTATCAATGATGTAGATATGCCTACTGAGGAAAAACATCTTGCAATTTTACACCGAGAAGGACAGATTGAAAACTATCTTAAAGAAGAGGCTGACCGTAAGAAGGCCAGTCCGAAGCTCGATACGACATTGCGGGTGAAAGTTTGACAACTGGCCATTGGACTCGATCCACCAAGGAGTATCACCTGAGGAACACTATAAAAGAATTTAAGACAACAGATAATGACTCAACTGTACCCTGCTTTGAAACTCGCCCAAAACAAATGACAAAAATGGCCCGGGATCACCATGAGGCTACACAACATGTTGATGTCCCCGATGAGGACTACAGTCGAATGATGTGCACTGAGGAAGTGCTTGAAAAGTGTGAAGCACGATTATCTAAAGATGAATACAATGAAATGGACAAGTATCTTACTGAAGAGGATAGACGAAATTTTTTGAAACTGTCTAATAATGGCAAAGCCCCTGGACTAGACGGCATCCGATACGAATTTTTCAAAGCCATGGACATTGAATACAAAAAATCCAAAGATGTACACCATTTTTGCATACAAGAAGATTCCAGAGACTCGATTTTTCAGAAACCACTGATTTATTTTATTGCGGCACAACAATGTGGGGGAGTGATGGCTTAAATCATGCCGAACCTCATGAAATTCATCAAGGTTCGTACTAGTATTTTATTTGAAGTCATTCGGGCAAGAAATGGACCCAAACGATGCCTGCAATTCTTGTTTGCCGCCACTGTACAGTCACGCAGTTGAAAATGTAATGAATTGCGGGCAATGTAGTCACATGTAAAGCTTTTGGCCAATATCACCTCTGAGGGGAATCTGAATAGACTAAAATGACCACAATGATCAGGGCTATCAATTGCTGGTGTGGGGGCCTCAACAAATGGTTTTGCGACAGCACTGAATTTTTTTTTTTTTTTTTTGGAAACCCAATGGCTTGCAGTAAGGGAAATAAAGTCACGCGTTTGAAAATGTAATGGATTGCAGTATGGGCAATAGACTCGCAACCAGCGTCGAGAAGCACTGGCGATAACGGGCGCGCTGAGCTCCACCTCAACAGAGGTCCTCGACGTGTACGCAAATTGGTTGCCCGTCCGCTTCCTGGTGGAGAAGGTGCGCATGAAAGCAGCGCTGCGGCTGGTGACGCTCCCGTCATCCCACCCTGTACGAAGAAGTCATGGAGGAAGGAGCACGGACGCACCTGACACCAATTCGCGACCTTCTTTGCGACTTCCACCTCGAGCCGGGGAACATGGAGAAGATAGAGGCAGTAGAGAGGGAAACAAGCATGAGGGCGACGAGGGAGTAAAATTGTGATGTCTATCCAGGAAGCCGAAGACCCACTTCACCCCAACTGGCTCGCAGTACATTCCGAGCTCTGCCTGGCGTACGGCGTTCGCGAACTGCTCGATCTGTCGATGCCCGAGGGGGAACCCACGTCTTTGGACTGATTCAAAAAATACCTGGCACTCGTGTCAACCAGTCGAGCTATTGGTGCCAGAGTCAGTACCCGAATAAATGAGTTGAGATGCGGGCCTGACCTTGCGCCGAGTGTTGCAGAAGATTACAGCTTGTGTAATTGTAAGGGTGTCATCACGTTTGACGGGAATGCGGATGGGATCGGTCCTAAATTTGGTCGTCAGCTCGAGAAGGTCATATGGGAGGGTGGCGCTTAATTTAAGACTTAATTTAAGACCTTCAGTGTTTTTCGCCGGGACTTCAAGCCCTTCGGAAGGCCTTAAATTTTCACCTGCATTATGTTTACAGAATTTTTTGTTCACTTTTTGCAGCTCTACGTCTCACTCAGCGATGACACCCAAGTCCTTGAAGGAGTATTTCTAGCGCTGCGACATTTAAAACACCACAATATTACTTGCAACACTGTGTATAGGGCCAGTGTGGCTTTCGAGAACTAGCCATAAATGCCAAGGTGGTCGGTTTTCCGGTGTTTGATAGTTCTTTCTTTTTTGATCTTGCTGTGCAGCAGTACTCCTGAGCAGAATTGAGCTGCACAACTTGACCCATGTGCTAAGGGTGAACCGGGGCACCAGAAAGGTTCTCGAAATAAAACTTCGAGCGCGAAATCGACAGCCCCAGATGAACCACCCAAGCCCCGTGGCCGTCCTCGCGGAACTGGGCACACGCAATTGGCCCGGGCCCGTGCCCTCTCTCTTGGGGCACATCCACCGGAGCTCGAAACTGAACCCAAACGTCCGGTTGGTAGACCTCGGAAGAATCCAGCCCCGCGTGCCTTTTCGGTCAGCATCGGGTCCAAGGTACATTTATTGTCATGAAATTTGGATGTATATTGAAACACCGCCCAGACTGTTCCTGAAATGCCGGCTGTGATACGGACCCGGCGAGGTGAAGACGCTGTGAATTCTCAAAATGCAAATCATCTACATTCGATTGTTCTGGCTGCTGCGCAAACTCGCTAATATGTTGAGCACCTTCCCTGTATTCACTGGCCGGAGTATATCCCCGCTCGTGGTCAGCGCATCTGTAATCGCAAGACCTCCCTCCCATCTCCCTTATGGTACGGTGTCAGTCACTTAGTCACCGCTACTTTTGTACACCTGATATAGCCGGTCCGATTTTGCCCCGATTTCTTATCCTTGCGAGAACAGCTTTTGCGAGACGCCGGTCGGCCATACGAAAGACGACTGCTTTTCGTATGGAGGGGGGGGGAAGCCGGCAAATATCCTGCCAATTTTCGAGGCAGGAAGGATGTTCATCTTTAGGCTCGTAACCAGCCTGCCTACAAGAAGCAACAATGTGGTGATCACGTTGCCGTAGGCAGGCTGGCACTTCTCGGAGCCGCCAAAAGGGCTGTCGCGGAGTTTGAAATTTAAGTGACCTTTTCACAATCTTATTCCGTTTACGCTCAGTTTTGAAGCTTATTTTCCGGTTGAAGCTGGGATAATAAATGACAATTGTATCCCTCTAATTTAGCCTCCTTACATTTCCTTCTTATACTATCCTACTTTATCTAGGCTGTGTATATACCAGTGCGTAACCCAGAATAAAGCTATGTAGTACCATGTGGACAGTTACCCAGAATGAGTAACTCTGACCATAGGTTAGCTCTGAGCCTCGCAACAGCTTGCACAGCTTTCCCAATTCCAACATGCCAAACTCTAGCCCTGGTGGAATTGCATTAATCAACTCTCACAGTTCAAATTGCACATCAGTCGGAGATTCTTCTGTTGATTTATGTGGAAGGAATTGAACGGTGTATGGTGCGCTTTATTTAGAGGGCACCAGTACCGTGATAGCACCTTTATAGTATGTGTACATATCATATGAGTGCTCATGGAAAATTCCTGTGTCCAGGTGTCTTGCGCATATCGCAGTAGACCGAAAATGCGTGGTGTGCGTGCCAAATTTGATCGACTTGTGGTTACAAAATTCCTGCCGTCTGCCAACCCGCCAAAGAGTCTCTTCGAGCTCCGTGGCTCGGAATCAGATTTTATTTCGCAAATATCACATGATGATGTTCTCCGACTTTGAGGAATACTAGTGCCGGAGCAGAGTGAAGGCCCATCTTGTGTATTATACTCGTTAGGTCCACAACATGAACAACGAGTTTATGGAAAGTATACATGTAGTACTAACTTTTGCAAAGGAAGGTCGTTTTGCATAGGTAACCGATACATAGTGTGTAAACGATAAAAAAGAAATCAATCTTCTTGGGACAAAAAATTTCGGAGGCGCAGTTATGGGCAATACTGTACAGTATCCGCGCTAGAGAGAACCTGCGGGCTCCAGCGCGGAACCCCCTTTAACGTCGATCCAGACCCAGCCAGCGCCATCGGTTTCTTTAAACGTTCGCGCAAATTTGGGCAGGGTGAGGGTGAGTTTCCGCGAGCGGGGGAAGAAAGGTCGGCGGGATGGGTGGGAGGGCATCGGTCGGAGTGAGCAGGCCTCCTGGGGGCGCACCGTGTTCGCAGTGGCGAACTTGTGCAGGGGCACGATATGACTGTACGCGCGATGAAGTACGTCAGACGGGGGTCCAGAGACAAGGATTGCGTTTGGGCGGTGCGTTTTATGCAGTCGGTTTATGGCTGTTTGCAAAGCGTTGGAGAGGAGGCCTACCGGACCGTGAATGAGAACTTTAGCAGGAGATTGTGCACATACGGTAGTAACTTGAGGTTGTTGTTGCTTGAAGTGTAGCCCACTCTGTCGACGCTGCGTCCTCTATCTCGCTGTCAACGGCGATGAAATTCGAGGTCGACGTGGTCGTTCCGGAGAATCTTGAGGACTGGGACAATCAGGATGCTTATGGCATGGAGACATGGAATCGCAGCGTACCATGTCACCCTCGAAGAACCCCTCGTCGCTAACGTCGTCGCGTAGCACATCCTTCTCCTTTGCATCGCCCATCAACAGCTTCGCGAACGACGTCCGCGGATCAAACACAAAATCGCCATCGAGGTCCTGGAAGCAGGAGTAGTAGCGGTTTGTATTGTGTGCACACCCCAGCATGGAACCGCGGAGATACACATCCAGCCCATCCATGGTCGATGACGTCTGCGTCCACCCGCGCGTGGGGCGATCCGGGAAAAAAGTCGATTCCCCGAGAAAGTTGTTCGTGATGTTGTCGCGGAAGAACTGAATCGCCGGAGAGGGGATGAGAGCATAATTGGACTGTGCGGCACCTGAGGCCCGTATGGCGGGCATCTGCGAGTCGTGGTAGATGTCCAAGAGCAAGCCAGGATTTGAACTGGTGTCGAAAGAAGGGGAGGCGGAGTCCGTGAACTCGGCGGTGGTAAACGTCAAGGTGTCCTTCCCTTCGGGGTCCCAGACCACGGCGAACGTGAGACCTGAGTCTGGGGGAACGAGGTCCGACCAGCGGTGATCATCAAATTCAGTGTCCGCGACACTGTTCGCGGCAGTGCTAGCCGCTCGTCTCTGCGGAAAAGCTCTCTGTTAGAGAGAAAAGGAAAATGACATAGACATGGCAGACCTGTGTGCAAGAGATCGAAGCCGCGCTCGAGAGAATGGGCGATTGGCGCGTCATTGTTTTTCGGTGAATTGTTGCCGTATTGTGTAGCACGATTACTTATGTGGTACTGAGACCGTGGCGCGTTTAAACGTTAGACGAGTAAAGACGCGTCGCGAGCTCCGCACAGCCTGAGGGTTGTGCGATGGCCGAGGGAGAGAAACGAACCCCGCGAATGGCGATCGAGACGCCTGCACGCACTGACACTATGGTTGGAGAAAGTGGGAGAGAAAGAAAGGTGGTGTGGGATTTTGTGTTGCCATGGCAGGCACGTGACCGGTAACAGATCCTCGCTTCGCTCCGGCACACTTCCGGATTGTGAATGATGTGAAGTGGTAACTAAGCAAAACCGATGTTCAGGGGCCCCTGAAACGTTGCCAAAACTTTTAGTTTTAGCAAGAGATTAAGCAGCACCAAAACCATTGCTAAAACTAAAAGTTTTGGAGGTCCTAAAACCGTTGTGTGGGCTCAATTCTCAATGGTTCTCCTTGAAATTAGGCTCAAACGATTGGGAACGGTAAAGCGCAAGGCTGAGGGGTGGGATTTTTTGTTAGCACCTCTTGAACATGGAATACACTTGTACTTTCACAGAAATTTGCTGCTGCATTTTTTTCTCTGCACACCAATGAATTGCGAGGATCTCTTTTAGCACGGAGGGGAAAATGTTGCACAATAGATATTAGTTTAGCCACGAATGGAGTCATTTACTGTATTTTTTTGTTCAATTCGGCAGTCACGCGTCACGCACCCCCCTGCCGGTGACGAAATTTGGTCGTTGTCACTCATCCTCCAATCCCGTGCCCAGGTCACCGTCTTGTCGCGCTCGTTTCTCGCTCATTTTCTCGCCGTTTTTCTTGGGTCTAGGTGCGCTTACATGGTGTTTATTGCCTTTTTATCACTGTTCTCACCGTCTCCTAGTTAGTTCCTCTCCGACACTATCTGGCACGCACACAACATCTTGCCGCTATCATCACCTCCGACACTGTTCTAGCTCGGTTTTAACCCGAATTTCTTGATACTCGGTGCGTCGGGGAGCTGCCCTGCCCATCTCTAATGCCAATGCATTCCAGGGTAAATTACTTGAGGATTGCTTAGCGAAATTTCTCGACAGGGCCACCAAATTTCCATGGGATCGCCAAACCCAGGCCAAACCTCTGGGTCCTGTCATTGAAACCGAGTTTCTTCTTCATGCATCCATAGTACCGGCCTATCCTTTGTTCTTGATTGGCTGGCGGCACTGACAGGTGCTATTGCACCTGCCGATCCTAAACTCAATTCCGTCACCTGCTCTTCTTTGACACATCTGGAAAATGACCCATACACCGCCAATGGGCAGCCATGTGGCTCAGAGCTGGAAGAAAACTGTCACATACATGCAGCTGTCAGCTGGAACCACCCTGCTGAATGCTGGCCACCAGCCCATTTCTGAATAGATCCACACTGGAGCCAGCTTCATGTGGCGGCCAGCTGCGCATCGGTATTGCTGCCATCTGGGCTGTCATCCATCTATAACTTGTTTGCGAACAATTGAATACGTTTCCCAATAAATGGCGAAAATAATGTATTGGTCATAAATATTCCACACGGACATGCTACACCCTGCAATGCTACCGGACGTGTCGACGGGCTCTGTGTGTGATCGTCGATATACACCAACACTTCGGCTTCATCCATCACGTTCGAACACAGCTTGGAAGGTGATTTTTCGGCCATTTGATCATCTGCGTTGTGTATTATGAACACCAAGAAAAGACAGTACACACACAGGGGGAAGTTTATTTGTATTTCTTCTATATGGTCTACCACAGACCATTATACACTGCCAAAGTGCTGGCATGTTGCCTCTACCTGGATCGATCAGATGGGAATCCGGATTCGAGAAACTGGACAGGACCTTTTCCCCAGCTGGCTGGCACGCACCAGCCGAAATTTCAAGCATCCACCAGCTGTACAGTTATGTAGGTCCCACACAGCTTGACACCTTGCAACCACACTACCGATAATATTGTAAATTCTCTTGCGAAAGCTCTCCTGCCTTGAATTGTCTAAATTTCTTTTTTCACGGTGTGGTCGTCGACAAATGGAAAAGCTCGGAAAACCGTCAAACTGAGTCAAGGTCATTTGAAGGTCGCATGAGCTGCTTGAATGAGCTTGATGAGCATGGGTAACATTCATTTTGAAGAGTCCGCCAAATTTATTAGCAAATATCTGCAAAACGCAAATGCCCTATTAGTAGTGCTGGCAAAGTTCGGGTCGGTTCAGGTTCACATAGACACGTAGACCCGCGTAGACGAATAGACGGATCACCATCACAGCGGTTTGCAATCCATTTATTGTCATCTTCTACCATCATCATTGATTTTGGAACACCCTACGCGGCCACACTACCCAACCCCGCACACTCACAGCAGTGTCCTTAAAGGCTTTGGAGTACCCCCACAGCTGTGCTTTCTTTTTCATGATGTCATCGTTGCGCACCCTCTTGATTGTCTCCGTTACCACCTCCGATGTCGAAGCCGGCCGCTAGCCCTCTGAGCCTCTCTGTCTGCCCACAGGGCCACTGAGCCTCACAGCAGTGTACCCGCCCCTTCCCATCTGGACAGTAGCTGCAATAAATCTATTTTCTTTGTGTTGGTATCGTCTCGGAACATCATCCAGAATGCATGTGGGGCATCCAGCCTTTTCCTTTGGGTGCCAGCCTTCGACGACTTCTTCGAAACTTTCCCTGTGGCCATGGTGAGACAGTGTTATCGTATTTCCTCCTCTACACCACCCTCTGCTGCCGGACCAGAACCCAATGTTGTTGTGCCTTCCTTTTGTGTGACTCCGATGTCTTCGCTCGAGTGACAATGACATGTCCTTCTACTGAACAGCTGTCTGCAGGCTCTGTATAAAAGATGAGGTTCAAACCCAAGGTTGTGCATTCACCCCAGCAGGCACATCCACGAGAGCGAACTAAATCAATACCAGCGCTCGTCCTCCGAGCTCATGATATTTTCACGGCTCGCAGAAAGGGCTGTTCAGTCTGGTCCTGACACTGCTTCGTCCTACTTACAATAACCAAGAGATTCTGCCCACCGGACTTTTTCACTGCTTGCCCGCTCGTGGTGTCTTCATTGAGTGTTGGTATTGACGAGTCAAAGGTCAAAATGGTCTGACGAAATTTGACCTTGACGGAGGTTGACCGGGTTTGATTGCATTTTGACCATCCGTTTGACCCTACCAAATTTGGAAATATCTTTCATTTTTATGCCACGAGGGTCCTAGAATTTCTAGAAGGTCTGCTTGGGGCATGAAATACCACCTTGGCCATTGCAAACCCAATTTTCTTGGCTCTGCGCCATAATTTCCGAAAATGGCCGAAAATGGCGGTGTTCGAAAGCGCATCAGGCTCTCGATCAACAAAACCGAACATTCAATGCAAATGTGAATGGAGACGGACCTAAAGTGATAATATATGAGCACTGTATGTATATGGGGCTCGATCAGTTATTTCGTGAAAGAACCTCGTCCAACCTGTCAAAGATGTTCTTCCTCTATCACAATGTTGTCACTGGATATGTTCAATACCGAAATTATCAAATGGCTGGACCATCGAATCGACGAGGAATTGGTTCTTGACCGCTAAAAATGGCTTCATCCACGTATTGTATTCCGCTTCCAATGCCACTGGATCGTGATGATGTACTCAATGATCTTCTGCTGGACCCCGGCGGTATTTCCTGTCTTTCTGATGGCAGTTCACCGTTGCTGTCTCTCTGGTCTGCTGCCATTCGTCTCTTAAAAGTAACAAACTTCTACCTTTATCACTCGCAAATGAATTATTTTTTGGCACTGTTCCGGATGAAGTGAAAGATCTCACGGTTATTGAAGACACAATGATTGCTCGCTGCGATTCGGATGTTGGATTGTTCAACTTAGAGAAGAAAATCAGGATCTTGTCCTGCCAACAATACGACGGGTTATCAAGGGCCATATCATCAAGACCTCCCTTCTGCCTCACCATCGACACCTTCCAGGCGAGCCTGCAACCCCGCTGTTAGAGCGCCTTCGATGATCTTTTCTCGTCCCAAAAGCTCGTACTGCTTAGAAATTTATTGCTCCTTCCTCTTTGCTCCCTCCAAATAATTTGTCCCTCATTCATTGACTTTTAATGTACATAGTTCTATAACTAGTCTTATCTTATGACCAAGCTAATTAAATGCTTTGTGATGTGAGCTGGAATCATCGAGAACACCAAGAACTGGTAGCGGGCCCTGCCGCTCGTCGGCCCTACCAGCTTTACAGTGGTGCTCTAAATAAATGCCGAATTGTAATTTGCATAATTCCATCAGTTTCCCTCCGAATTGAGCCAAACAACTATGTATACACAAATTAGAGATGAAATCAAGACCAACCATGTAGTTTTCTATTTTCCATATGGGGTAGTCTGCCAGAACAGCTTAATTTCTGGGCAGCAGAGAAAATCACTTTTTTGGGATTGCCTTATATGGAAATTTGATCTACGTGACATGAAAGGGAGTGAAAAATAGTGCACATTCATGTCTTGAACCAAAGGAATCCACGTTGTGGTTGTTGAGATACAGGGCGAGCAAGTTGCACATTTTGACTCAAAAGTGAAGGAATTGCAAGAAATTCAGTCAAAATGTGCAAATTGCTCGCCTTGTATCTCAATAACTACAAGGTAGATTCTTTCAGTTCAAGATATGGGTGTGCACTATTTTACAAGCCCTTTCATGTCATGTAGATGAAATTTCCATATAAGGTAATACCAAAAAGTGATTTTCTCCTCTGCCCAGAAAATTAAGCTGTTCTGGCAGATTACCCCATAAGGAAACTAAGTAACTACATTATTGGTCTCCATTTCATCTCTAATTTGCGTATACAAAGTCGTTTGGCTCAATTCGGAGGGAAACTGATGGAATTATGCAAAATACAATTCGGCATTTATTTAGAGCACCACTGTATCTGCATAAACAGTATGTGCAGAGTACAGTTAGTCTTGTGTTTACCGCGGGGGTCCGATCGTGTAACTGCGTTATTACGCAATCTTGGAGTTTGAATTTAAGTCGTGTACGCTTTTCGCTTTTTCATACACGACTGCCCATTTCATAGGATTTTGATACAGAATGTGTTGCATGAACTGTGCCTTGATTTCTATCTCCTCAGAATTGCCAAAATGTGGCTTGTAATCTGTTGTGCAAAAGAGTGCGACTCGGTCACGGGTTCAATTCAATTCAATTCAATATTCAATTAGAGTGCGCGCGGGCCCCTGGGGGCCCATGTGGCACTATACGTAGTTACAGTTTGGGTTGCTAGCTGGTCTAGAGGGGGAGCAGGACCGGGAGAACAGGTGGTAGGGTAGGACAAGGGAAAGGTGTGATTGAGTTTAATTCTATGCAGGGCTTCTTGGCAGATGTGAGTACGAGACTGTGTAATGTAAAGAGAAATAGGTAAGGGAGGGAAAAGGGGGAAGAGTCATAGCGCGTATCGGGGGAAGCGGCCGGTGGCTCGCGCAAACTCGAGGACCGGTTTGGGGTCAGATTTGACCGCAAGGAGGAGCCGGAGCGAGAGGCGAGCCGTACCCAGACGTCGGATGAGGTCCAGGTGTTGGCGGCGGTATTGCGGGCAGAGGAGGAGGAAGTGGGGGACGGTTTCAGGGACAAGGCAGAGTGCGCAGTCGGGGAGGGGCCCAGGTGAAAGCGGTAGAGGAACGCGTTAAGGGGGACGTGGGTGGTGCGGAGCTGGGTGAGGACGCTTGATTGGGGGCGGCTAAGGTTGTTGTACATCCTCGCAACGGTGGGGGAGGGCTTTGCGTTGTCGTATAGGGAAAGGCGAAGGGAACGCGGGGACGTCGACCACTCTGCATGCCAGCGTGCATTGAATTCCAGCGCGCCATTCGCAAGCGCCGCCGCTTTGCTCACAGGGAGAGGGAGCTCGAACAGGCGGACGCGGGACGAGAGGGGGAGGACGCTCCTTGAGCGGCCTCTTTCGCGCGTGCGTCGACTGCTTCGTTCCCTGCGATCCCCACATGCGCCGGGACCCAGTGAACGCGAATCCTGAGGGTGGGGCGAGTGCGGAGGAGGCGG
Organism: Mycena leptocephala; assembly: GCA_029378395.1. Lineage (NCBI taxonomy): Eukaryota > Fungi > Basidiomycota > Agaricomycetes > Agaricales > Mycenaceae > Mycena > Mycena leptocephala. Next base: position 156,224 of record JARJLF010000478.1, read on the forward strand.
CGGAGGAGGGAGTGAAAGGCGTTGGGGAGGTGCTGGCCGGGCTGGGGTTTGGGGGAAGAAAGGGCAATTATAGCGGGCTGGCAATCGGTGAAGATGTCAACGCTCGTGAGTCGGGGGGTACCCTTGATAATGTCGAGGGCTAGGATGGCGCCTGCGACTTCGGAATCGAAGACGGTGTGCTCGCTCGCGGGCCCCAGATACTTCGTCCTGCACGCTGTCTCCTTCCCGTCCCACGCTACCGCAGCCGCTCCTACTCCGCCTTCAAAGCCCGACCCGTCCGTGTACACGCAAAAACCTCCCTTCCTCGACACCTCCTCCGTCTCCTTCCGCGCTGCGTCCTTCGTGGGGGCGATGCTCGTGGTGAGGGATCCTGTGGGGACCGGCGTAATGACGAGGAAAGGGTCGATCGTCTCGAAGTCCGCACGGAGGGCGGGGAAAGCGAGGAGAAGGTGGTGGATGGCGGAGCGGTGGAAGCGTGGGACGTGGCGACATCGCTTGACGACGCGGTGGAGCGGGTGGGAGGCAGGCAGGGAGACGAGGCGGACTGCAGCGTTGAACACCGATCGATTGAGGCGGATGTGAGCGGGGAGGAGATTCGAGTGGAAGTCCATGGTGTCCGTGGCCGTCGTGCGCAGCGCGCCGGTGATGAGCTTGCACGCTAGGCGCTGCACCTTCCCGAGTGCCTTGGCGATCCACATGGTGCCAGAGCGACGTGGGTTCGTGTTGGCCGACACCGGCTTGTACCATACCGGTAGGGCATACTCCATGCGCGGGACAACGACAGTCTGGAAGAGCTGACGCGTGTACACGTGAGGGAGACCGAATGTGGGGGAGGAGATGCGGGAGAGAGCGAGGGTGGCCTTGGTCCCCCTGCTTTGCGCTAACTCGACGTGCTCTCGGAACGAGAGCTTGTGGTCAAGGATGACCCCGAGGAGCTTGGCGCTGGTTGATGGCTGGATTGTGACACCGGCGAACGAGACGGGGAGAGGGCGGTAGTGCTCGGCGTGGCGACGGGGGGGAACAAAGTGGAGGAGTTGGAATTTAGGTAGAGCCAGAGGAGAAGGACGACGACACGATGAATGAAGATTATCTGGTCACAGAAGATGACCTTCACGTCGACAATGAAGAGTTGTATTCAGATCCGAGTGCGCTGCTTAGCATTGCAACTGATTTAATTGGAGCTTTGTAATTTATTCATGGTGGGGGTACATTGTGAAGTACGGATAACTCCTGCGGCTTGGTCTCTAAAAGTGCCTGAAGGTACTTGGCGTCTTGATAAATAGTGGAGTCATCACGATTGTAAGATCGAGCGTTGGCAAACATGCGATGCCAAAGGGCTGCATATTCTGCTGTAGACCGAATAAGCTTCGAGTGTGAAAAGTCTCGAATGTGCGGCATTGAAATTAGTTCCTTGATAAGTTCGTAGTAATTAGGGTAGGCCTATACAATTGGGAGTCAGCTCAGGCACGTTGAAAGCAAAGGACATGAAGTTTTTCTCGGGAGAGATAATAACACCTGGCATCGTTTGACTGGCTTGCCTCTCCAAGTTATTGTCTCTGCCTGAATTGCCTGGTAGCAACCGTCAAAGACCAAGGTGAGCTTCTTTCGCAAATCCTTCTCAGCGAGAGCTACCAGAGCTGCGTATGCCCTTTCCTGTTCTTTCTCTTCCCGAGCCAGGCGCTCTAGATCAGGGAAGTCAAGCACTGCATTCCGAGGCTCCCTAGCCACAGCATCCGCCCACCAAAGATGGCCCTAGCTAGCCAGCTAGCCGCATATGGCTGGCAGCCTAGCCGAACGGCTACCCAGACCTACCCAGACCTCCCCACAGCTCCCCATCGGGGACCTAGCCATAACTAGCAAGAGCTACCATCACGTGTGGCCAGTCTGCTCTGGCTAGGCGGCTGGCCAGCCCAAGCATAGCCACAACATAACCACAGCTTCCCTCAGCTAAGCTGCAAGTTGGCAGTGATGGCTGCTTACATAATGGTGTTGGGATCCCACGCTCTCTATCTTAGCAAGAGCTCGCCGTAAGTGCGGCTATGGGGCGCCGGAATGCAGTGAAGCAGCCGTGCTTGAATGGCCTCTACGACCTCCAAGCCGAACTCCGAAGCCCAGACCCAGTTGACCGCCTGCTTGAGGGCATCCAACGATGTGATTGTGCGAGCCCGATTCGCGAGCCCATCAACAACTAAGTTAGACATGATAATCTTACCAGGAACAATGTATTGTCGAGGATATCCCCGCTGTGCAATTGTCTCGCGGAGTATGAGCAGTGTTTCCTTCACCGCAGTGGCAACTTCTTCGGTAGTCTGGCTGTTCTGACCGCGAGGTCCTTTGGCTGGTCCGCCTGTCAGTCTGACGGTTTCGACCGGGAACAATTTAGGGGTGCAATTGTCGCAGCAACGGGCACCAGGTGGGGCAGGGTATGGGAGAACTGCAAAAGGTACATATACCCTACGCTTTGAGTTATTGCCGAAAAACTTGTTCCAAAGAATGCGGCGGCAGCCTGTGGTTACAATATACTCAAGCAAATATCGGCGGTCGCGTGCTTCCAGTACAGTCATGACCTTCTTTGCTTTAGGCTTTGGTGCCTTGTCTTGCTCGGGCTCTTCTTGCTCTATCGCTGCATCTCTGTCCATTTACTCCCCTTCCACTGCACCTTCCAGCTGCTCCGAAGCTTCTTCGTCATCACCATCATCTGAGAGGTCACCCTTCAGAATGTCGAGCTCGATCTTGTACTGCATGTAGGCGGCGTTTGTGATGTACAGTATCACTTCCCCTAAAAGCTCAGCAGCCCTTGCACACCGCCCAATTTTTTGTACGAGGGAAAGGAAAGGTTTCGGACAGAGCCACAAAATGACCCGCAAGACAAGCATGAAGTTTATTCCCTTGGATGAATTTTATATATACCAGATACATGAAGACAAAACTCACCATTCCGAGTGCGTCTGTAGTGGCAATGCCTCGAAGTTCTCCTTTCTGTATTCGCTCTTGAATGACCTTTCTGCGGGCCTCGTCGATATGTCGATGATAAAATTCGAAGGCATCTGCCGGAATTGTCTCTGGGCAGTTACTGCGGCAGAAGTCCTGGATCTTTTCGGTCGTGACACGATCTTCTGCATAAATCAAGGTCTGGACAAAGTCCTGTGGACTTGTTTCCTCGCGTGGAAAGAGGGTAATGAGGTCCGCGAGAGTATCTAGCGGGTGCTGAATTATTCGCACAGAAAGCGATATTACATGCTTGGGCATTGTTGCCGAGCCAGCAACCACAGGAACCCCACTCGGGAGGCGGGCCACAAGAACAGCAAGCTTCGAGTACTCGCGTCGAATGTCATCGTTTCCCCACTCGTTGATGCAGTGTGCTTCATCTATGAGGAGAGAAATAACATTGTCGGTGAAGACATCGCTGGAGAGAACGGTTTGGTGGAATTTATCAGAGACACCCATTTCGGGACTAATGAGCGCGACGCGGTATTTATTTTGAGCAACGTCCTGTCAGAAAGGCTAAGCAGGCATGTAAAACAGGTAAACAGGACTTACTGCCAGGATCTGGCCACGTTCTTCACTTGTGGAAGAGATCGCAACAGCAGGTACACCTTTTTCTGCTAGATCAGCTGCCTGAGACTCTAGGAGTGCGGTGAGAGGGCCGACACCCAATATAATTTTTTGGCAGTCCGGATCGGTATTTCCTGGAGCCCAATGATAGAATAGTGGATACCAGAAGGTCAGAGTCTTCCCTCCTCCCGTTGGTACCCCCAAGAAGGTAGATATGCCTTTGAGGGTGTTTTGGCCGGTTTCCACTTGGTACGGGCGCAACGAAGGTAAATTGAACAGAGTGCAGAGGTTTCTAGATGCGTTCTCGACTTTTATTGGGTCCAAGTCAACGAGAGGCGTGAACGGCATTGAAGCTCGAATGAGGGTGGCGGTTTGGGGTGATCGGCGGTAAATTGGTTGTAGCGCAGTTGTGTTGAGCGTTAATAATCTGATATCTATGAAGTATACATAGCGAGCTACTTAGGACAAAACTGTCGATTCAGATTTTCAAGAACACAAGTTTGAATATTCGGGAGGCCGAAATTTTTCTAAGTCAAAACAACCTCCGTGGGAAAGTCTCGACCGTACGAAGCTCCGGTGATTATCTTCCAGCCGCTTCGCCCAACACCTTTGATCGATTGTCATCCAACTTGCCGGTTTTGAGCGAGCGGCTGGTTCGGGCCTAGCACGAGGCCAAGAGCGAAGGTTGCTGACGGCCGTAGACGACTCCAAGACATGACCCTCATTAGGAACAAAAATCAAGGACAACGACTTGGTCGTGGAACAGAAAATTCGAAGGGCAATCCACTGCTGCACTTGTATGTCGGAACGGTTCCGACACTGTCTGACTGGGTGCTGGACAGCAGCTATTCTTTTTCGTTGGCCATGGTGACTGTTAGAAATAAGGATAGTCTCGGGCGCGGTACGATCCAGGTAAGTGCGATAGTATTGCGTTTGTTGGGATCCACTACAAACACATGGAGGCTGTACAGCATAGCTATGAGTTTATTATGTAGCTACATTGTCCTGCTTACTAAACCTTCCATATACGGCTTCACAAGCTCGGATTCCACAATCCAACAGTGACAAAAAATAAACAAGGAATTCGAAAGCCAATCTGCCACTTCACCTTTGTGTCGGAGGACGGCGGATATTCTTTTTGGTTGGCCATGGTGACCTTGAAAATAAACAGAAAATTCGAAAGCCAATCCACTGCTGCACCTGCGTGTCGGAACGGTTCCGACACTGGCAAACTTGGTACTGGGACAGCGGCTATTATTTTTTGTTGACCACGGTGAATTCAAAAATATACAGTGAAAGCCAATCCACTGCTGCATCTGCGTGTCGGAACGGTTCCGACACTGGCCAACTTGGTACTGGGACAGCAGCTCTTCTTTTTCGTTGACCATGGTAAATTAAAAAATATATCAAAAATTTGAAGTCTGCCGCACCTGTATGTCGGAACCGTTCTGACTCTTGCCGACTTGGTACTGGTACAGAGCCTCTTCTTTTTCGCTGGCCATGGTGAAGTCAAAAATATACAGGATATTCCAAGGGCAATCTGCTGCTGCACCTGTGTGTCGGAACGGTTCCGACACCGTCTCGGATACTGGGACAGTGGCTCTTCTTTTTCGTTGACCATGGTGAATTCAAAAATATACAGAAAATCCGAAAGCCAATCCACGGCTGCATCTGCGTGTCGGAACGGTTCCGACACTGGCCAACTTGGTACTGGGACAGCAGCTCTTCTTTTTCGTTGACCATGGTAAATTAAAAAATATATCGAAAATTTGAAGTCTGCCGCACCTGTGTCGGAACGGTTCCGACTCCTGCCGACTTGGTACTGGTACAGAGCCTCTTGATTTTCGCTGACCATGGTGAAGTCAAAAATAAACAGAAAATTCCAAGAGCAATCTGCTGCTGCACCTGTGTGTCGGAACGGTTCAGACACTGTCTGACTGGGTGCTGAGACAGCGACTCTTATTTTTCGTTGACTGCGGTGAATTCCAAAATATACAGATAATTTGAAAGCTAACAAGACGTGCCGTCGCTTCGCTCCGGCGTAGGGGGTTGACCAATACCTGTAAACACATTCATTGAAATTTTATGAAGTACGTATGGCTACCATTTTAAGTCACCACTCGACCCAACACCCATTGCAGCTGTCAACCAAAATTGAGACAAAAAAGTAGGTTAAAAAATAAACACGGGAACTGGTTCTGGCCGAGCGACGAATGATGAGCGGAGATTACAATGCACCGTTAGCAAAGAGCAAGAGCAAATGTCAGGGTCGAACTCACCGAGACCCTTCAACGCGTGCGACAGAGATCCAACACCCTGCGAAGGAAAAACATGGGTCAGACGTCGTTGGGAGTGGTCAGGTTATTTGAATAAGTTACACAAATTGACGGACTTACACCAAGCCTCAACTGAGACCTGCGTTGGAGAAAGTAATGGTCAAGCAGGCCGCGCTGAGGTGAATCAGTGATACGCACTCTAGCGCAGGCATAGCCCAAACCAACTGAATAGTATTACCTACCCATCCGAGAAACGTGACGAACATCACCGAGCGGACTGAAAATAATAACAGGCGAACGAGCAAGAGGGAGGTACACCGTCCATAGGGTTGCAGTCTCGTGGAAAGGGTGTATGGTGACCGGGAGGAGAGTTGCCAGCACGTTGACACCCTGGAACAGCTGGCCCATAGCTGAGAGTCCAAGTGCTCTTCTGGAAGAGGTGGAGAGTGAGGAGTAAGAGCACATTGAAAGAACGAAGAGTGTACCACACAGAACGGTTCTTCCTGGCTGCCGCAGCCAAGCGTTACGTTTGAGCTTGAGTTGATTAGTTGTTTGTCTTGAATATCGGTCTTGCTGCTCGCTTCTTGCGGAGTAGGGCTTGATGGAATAGTCGAAATTACGTAGTCGCAGTCACGCATTGAAATTGAAGGGCAGATAATGTTCGAGGAGCATGGCGGAGTTGCAATTGAGTTGAGCTCATCTTGGTCTCGATGTTCCGACTTGCTGGGTTGCGGAGGGCTTGATCAGACAGCCTTTAAGCGCTGTATTGAGATCGGAGGAGAGCTGCTTGATGGCGAGATGCACACGCCCGCAACGTCAGACAGAGCTTGCTTCAACTTGAAGTTTGAGGCGGAACAGAAGTGTGGAGTTCCAGAGGAAAAATGCAGGGATGGACGCAGAAACGGACTGAATGCGACCGGGGGGGGTGGTGGGCGTAACAAAGAACGACGCATGAGAGACCCTGCCTCTTTTGAGTGGATGTTGAACGGCTGATCGGGGAGGTCGAAGATAACAATCTTTGATCTGTCGGGTGGACCCGGAGAACAAAAGGAAATTAGACTGCTAACGGGCGCATGTCTTGGGAAAAACAAAAGCCTCAAGGCGACCGAGACACTGGAACGGATAGGTGGCCGAGAGAAAAAAGGTGCAAAATTGGAAGAAGCAAAACATGTACAAATGAAATCACCGCATCTGCTTAAGATACGAGTAATCTGCTGCACTACTGTGTCGGAACCGTTCCGGCACTAGCTAATTTCATACTGGTACAGCACATCTTGTTTTTTGTTGTCCATGGTGAATTCTAAAATATACAGAAAATTTGAAAGCCAATCTGCTACTCCACCTGTGTGTCGGAACGGTTCCGACACCGTCTCACTGGGTTTTGGGACAGCGGCTATTCTTTTTTGTTGACCACAGTGAATTCAAAAATATACAGAAAATTCAAAGGGCAATCCGCTGCTGCACCTGTGTGTCGGAACGGTTCCGACACCGTCTGACTGGGTGCTGGGACAGCGGCTCTTCTTTTTTGTTGACTATGGTGAATACAAAAATATACAGAAAATTCGAAGGGCAAGCCGCCGCTGCACTTGTGTCGGAACAGTTCCGATACCGTCTCACTGGATACTGGGACAGCGCCTCTCCTTTTTCGTTGATCATGGTGATCTCAAAAATGAAAAAAAAAATTGAAGGGCAATCTGCCACTGCACCTGTGGGTCGCAATGGTTCCGACACCGCCCAACTTGGTACTGGTACAGAGCCTGTTCTTTTTCACTGACCATGGTGAATTAAAAAATATACAGAAAATTTGAAGGTCAATCTGCTGCTGCACCTGGCTCGCGGGGAGTGATTTCGATGGGAAAAAGCTTAAATCCGTTAACTGGCCAGGGCGTGGTCCTGGGGGGAGCGAGGGTAGTTTTCGGATGGATGGGAGGCGGCTATTTGCTACGGAAGTGGAAGAATCAACTGATCAGACGAACCCTGGAGCGGGGAGAGAGGGTAGTTTTCGGATGGATGGGCGGCGGCTATTTGCTACGGAACAGGAAGAATCCACTGATCAGACGACCCCTGGAGCTCAAAACAACACCGAGGACGTCGAATCATCCACATATACTGAAAACGACTTCCATCTTTTTACCTACATGGCCTACGATGCACAGTTCGACTTCAACTTTCACTCCTAGCCATGAATTCACTTTCAAACTATGTCTGGTTTCCACTCAAAGAGGAATTTCAAATAAATATAGTCGTCCAAATCAAAGACTAACATTTTTGACTAGCATCGTTTTCACGACGTTGTCCAAAGATTCAGAGTAGTACTTTGGGAGTGACGGTACTTCGGCAGCCCTAACATTAATGTGAAATGAACCAGCGCCCAACCCGAATGAAACAATCGACCCACTCACAGTATGAGTTTATTTAGCTCGTCTTGGGTTTTGGCCTCGTGAAACAGGGGCTTCAGAACACACAGCTGGTGGATAAGACATCCCAACGACCAGATATCAGATTTATGATTGTACATTTTCCCTTGAATCAGTTCTGGAGACGTATAATATGGTGTCTCAAGGGTAGTCAGGTGATATGGAATAGAATAGGACGGAAGATGTACTCCAACGAAAGTTTCACCAAAGCTTCGTTCATAAAGTACAGTGTCTAGGAGAGACTAGAGCAATTGATGGATCCCACGAGGAGAGGACCATCCTTCCGACTCCCGCGAATTTTTTTTGCTCCCGACTTGGTGTCCTCTGCTGTCTGCCTCTTGTCTACCTGTGCCACAAATTTGGATTTAGAGATCCGGTGAATCCTCGAGGACAGTCGGACGGGCCCGGGTGACTCGTGAGGAGAAGTTGAGTTCAGGATGCCTTTGAATTGAGCCGAGGTTTCCAAGAGTCTCATTGAGGTGTGGCTCACTGGAATTGAGTTAGTGTTGGTGGCAGAGGACAAGCGCCACGGCGTGACCCGCCGCTGTGATCGGACTCGGTCGCCGAATGCCAGGTGGCAGTGCCCATTGTCTTTGCTTTACGCCGCGACATTGCTTCCTTGGCCGAGTCGAGTGTGACATACCCAACGCTGCCGTCCACGGAAACTTACCCAGCACATTCCCCCAACTTTCCCCTCTTGCTAGCGCGAATGGGCATTTCACCTTGCAGAACCCACCTTGCTTTGTCCGCATCGTTTGCCTGTGCGGTCATCTCGTCATGGGGTGTGAGGATGAGTTGAAATTCCCCTGGTGGCGGCGGAGGCTTTTTAATCTGGACTTCGAGGTTACCAACTTCGTACTCGACCAATAGTGGGCGGAAGTGGTCGAACGCTGGAATAAACACATTTTGTCGATAGGCCACCACGTCGGGTCGCTCATGTCCATCATAAAACAGCCCTTTCTTCACCTCCATGTATTCGAAGCCTTGGTCATGGAGCCAGCGTCGAGCAGTGTGCATGAAATTCCCCGCACCACCTTGTATCCGATGCGAGGGAAAAGCTCGAGCTCCAGGTATCTCTTTAATCCCCGGGGCATCTCCTTGTTGACGGCATCCTGGACGTACTTCTTCATCTCCTCTGTGGCCATCTGGCATTTCGAGTATTCAACGAGCTTTGCGGGATCGATCGTCCTTTTGTTACTGCGCAAAAATGCCACCAGTTCTTCTTTTATTTCTGGATCGTTAAGCAGCGACCACGTTTTTGCATCGGACTCGGGAAACTCGCGACTTCGCACCCATTCTTCTGTCCATCAACGCGCCAGCCGTGACCCCCAGTTCGGAGCGAAGCCATGAGTTTCTGCTCCATTGCAGATGCATCCATGAGCTTGCGCGAATTCCGAACGACCAGGTGCAGAGTGATCTGCACAACGCGCGCGCGCTTGGCCTGCAACGGGCTCTGGAACCGTGTGCCCTTCAGGCTGAGGGCTTTCTCGACGGCTTTCAAAGCATCACTCAGATCCGAATGGCGCTTTTCTTTCTTCAAGCGGGCTGCTTCTCGCACGGGGACATCGAGCTTGCGTCGCTTCTTTGGAGCTGGTTGCGCTTGGGTTTCGCTCTCATCGCTCCCCTCATTCTCGGAGTCCAGACCCGACTCAGGATATTCAGAAAGGTCGGATAGATACCCGTACAGAGGCGCATGCAAACCGGTATCATTAACGGGAGGTAACGACACATCGGAATATGGAGGAACAGAATCCGTGCTGGTACTCGTCTCGTTCGCAGTCTCCGAAACAGGTGGATTACCATCAGCAGCCCCGTGGGGAGTGGCGAGAGGTCGATCGTCCAGTGGGGAAGGGGATGGGAGGGAATCGCTCGGTCTGGCAGAAGAGCAGGGCGGACGCGCGGAGGGGCGGGGTTAGAAGAAGCTTGCGAAGGTCTTGGCCTGTTCACTGGAAGGATATGAGTTCATGCTCATGCAAAATTAATCTGTGACACACCTTTTCTGCGCCTCAACCGACATCGCAGCCTTCTGTCGTGCCTGCTGTGCGTGGCGATACTTCGACGCCCGCGAGTGCCCGTTGTATCCAAGACTCCTGTTGGCCTCAACTTTCTTCAAGGCGCCAGAGCTCAGCCTGGCGGCTCTGCTCTTGTGTGATGTAGTGAAGAACCTCGTCGTCGTCCAAATCCAGCGGTTCCAGGTCGAGATCCGAGTCCAAGCTCGAATCTGAGGATTCCTCAGTACTGGTACAGTCAGGCTCCAGCTCGGTCTGCGGCTCGAGGTCCGAGGACTCTGTTTTCCAGAAACCCTCAGCATCAGACAGGTGATGATTCACACCGCCAGTCCATTCGGTCTCTTCGTCATAGCATGGGTCCCGGGGGCCGTATTGCACGGCAGTTGATTGCGGATGGCGGCTTTGGCGTGCGCGCGAAGCTGCTTCAAGTTGCGAACGCTTCTTACGGCCCATAGATGATTGATCTGAGAGGAAGGAAAGTCGACGTGTCAGCCCCGGGCCGGTCGGCGATGTAAATTTTTTTCGGTCGGCCTCGATTTGAGACATCATTGATGGCATCAGCGGCTGTTCAAAGTTGGTGGTGTTTACGCGATGCACACCATAGGCCGATCTAACCACTACACAGAGTATGCGACCCGTTTGGCCAGCCAACACTGAAAAACAGCCGAATCTGGCCCAGTGAGGAAAACGGTTAGGAAATGAGCTCAGCAATGCCAATCTGGCAGAAACAAGCAAAAACATATAAAAAATGGGCCGCGCCCTAAGTTCCGCAAACAGCAGTAAATAGATGCTACGAATCAGATTGCACCTTTTTGTTTCCTCCCCAATTTGTGTGTCTTTTCCCATCCACGCGTCTTCTCGCTCCAAGTTCCGCTGTCCCGGTCGCCTCTCTCACGTTTATTTTATCACCATCATAAATTATCACAGCCTACCAGGAAGCGTGGAAGGCTCGTCTGAACAACTTGAGGAATCGAACTTGCCAGTGGCCGGGCGCCGTCTTGAAGTATCTTGAAGAGATGTTGCATCCAATGCTCAAGATGAAATTCGAGGGTCGGAAACAAATTGATCGAAATAATACAATATGTACCACAAGTCATAAGCAAAGAACCCGACGAAACCCATCAATGACCTCCTCACCATCTGGTCCCACAGTAATACGAGGAGGTGACCTGACAGTGTGAATGAGAAATTCACAGGTATTCTTCATGCACTGATTCTGGCCCAAGGTTTCCGGATCGTAGCTGGAATGCCACAATTCAGCGAACGGCATCTTTTTCTGTCTCCAAAAATCGCGCTGTATAGAAAGAGGGAGGGCCTCTCTGGTGCGACAGTGGCCAAAGTCCACGTCTTCCCCGTCGCAATCGTATATGAGCAGTTTCTTCCCCGTGGCCGGTGCTTCTGGACTGATGCTCGCTCAGCCGACCATATTCCAACAATTAAACTCATCATAAGACATGAGGATTATAATAATTTGGTGCCTCCTTCCTCGGATTCTCGGGCCGAGTCCTAACTACCGCTTCAACACGGACTTTGCTGGGGGAATTACCAGCGCGCGGTAAATGGGACTACTTTGGACCCAATTGAGTTTTCTGAAATTTCTCAGGTCCAATCCATTCATAGATCCAGGGAATATTTTTAATCCCCGACAAAGTGAGGAATTGAATAATTTGTACTGGTAGATAGACTCATGGCGCGTCGTTGCCAATTGGATGCATGAACATGTCCCATAACTCTTGATCTGCGATTTATTCATAAGTTCCGCAGGCCTGCAGTGTTGAAAAGCGGCGCCATACCACTTAGATCCAAGGGTTGACTGCATGACGACCCTTCGCTAGCTCCACCATCGTCTGTTGCCACTGCGGGGCACTTGTCAGGAAGCTCAACCGGAGCAGGTGAGCTTGTGTTGAGCATGTCTCCGGGATTGGCGGGGTATAAGTTGGACCTGCTTACAGTTGGTAACCCTGCAGTATGTCGCTTATTAGGCACTTCATCATTCCGATGGGCGATATGATGTAGTTGCGGGAGTGGCGCGCCAATGGGAACGAGCGAGTTCGTCCGAAGGACTCGTGCGGACTGGACCGCATGTGCTTTGTGTTTCAGAGTTTTGCGGCTACACCTACGTAAGACAAAATATACCAGTTTAGAGAGCGCAATGCGCACACACCGAATTTCTTCCTCGTCGAGGGCCTTGGAGGCTCTCCGTGCATATCGTTCTCCTCGAGGAGTAAGGTGGCGGGGATTTAAACGTTTGGATCGTCTGACGGTCATAATATGGCGAGCGGTTACCCACAGCTATGATGGGCGGAGGAGCCAACCCAAATATTTCAAGTCACGCAACTGTGAGTTATGTTAGTTTGGTCCACACCTCATTCGGGCTTTCTCCTTTTCGTGATTTTGACTTATTAGGGCTGTTCGCCGTGCCTGTGACGGGCGCCCGTATACCACCAGATAACCAGATATATGGGGAATGTATGCAACCTATTGAATCAATACGGCCCCGGAAATCATACTCTCCTTCGGTATACCAAGGTCGGATGATGCAATTATCCGAGGGTTTTCCTTTTATTTTCTTTCTTTCTATCTTTGTTATTGATATTTATCTGGTACGGTACTATTGTTTACCCCGCCTTTGCAAAATGACCCCCCTTTGCAAAAATTCGATCTGATGGCCTCATTTTGAGCTCTCTCACCTTGAGACAAAAGCTGGTCATGATTAGACTCGTCACCAGTCTGCCCAGGGACGGCAAAACTTAGTGCAAGCACTATGCCGTAGGCAGACTGGTAGTTCTCGGAAGCTGTCATTGGTCTGCGCGTGGAGTTTGAATTTTAACACATGCCGAGAAATGCCGTGCGGCACTCGGACCGCTGTCAATTACATCATTAATTCCGAATATTTCCGCTTCGCTTGCCTTTGCCTTTCGCCGCGTCGTAGTCGCTTTCCGCATCTTCTCTTGCTGCCCAGCGGACTTCGATTCGATTCACAACTACTCTCAAGCTTGTCCAGCCGCGACGTAACCCTGTTTGCCACGCTCTTCGAGCCGGTATTGCAAAATCTCGGGGTCGTAGAAGATGGCAGCCGTCCCACATCCAGTCCCATTACCATGCCCTCTACGATGGATTTGGGATCCGAACACGATACCTCTGCCCATTAAAGTCTTAGCTGTCGTTGAAATACTCCGAGGTCTGCGTCTGTCTCCCGCTGAAATGCTGATCACGCTCCTGGGACAGCAAACAGAGTACAAAGCCATCGCGGATGAATTTTATCGGTCACAAGGATTGGAGCACCTCCTAAATGTATGCAACGGCAATAAACTCGGTGCAAAGAAGATCAACACGTGGTTCGGGACGCGAGGCATCGACCATCTAGTGCAAGACACCCATCGCGAAATGGACGTGCTGTCGACTATATTCCTTCAATCCACCAATGAAATTACTCCCGAGGGGCTCTTAAACTTCGACTTTGAGCGCGAAGTTACTGCTGTCTGCGAAGAGCACGCTCCAAAACTCCGTCGCGTCCTCATGGCGGCAGCACAAACTCTTCGAGCCGCACGCGAGAATACACTCAAAGATCCGGCACCGGTCGTGCTCTTTCATGTCTCTCATTGCACCTACTGACTGGACCTTAGTTTGTTACCATGATACAAGCCCAGCTTGCGAAGCACCGCTCCCAAAATAATAACCTTTGTGCCATCCCATGCAGCATGTACTTCCTCAGCAGCGGAATGCCACGGAAAGTCATCGACACCCTCGCACATGCCGGAATGTCTCTCTCTTATGATACCACCAAAACGGCCAACCGAAAGCTTGCGGTTGCTCAGATTGGACGCGCCTGCTTAGCTGCACGCACTGGGCATGCCATCGGATGGGATAATATCCACGTCTCTCTCTCCCAGCACGTTGAACAATGGACCATGGCTCCTGCAAAGGTTCAAACTGGCACCGCTATAATTATCTATGATCTTCGCGGCATCTTCGACTCGTCGACGCTTGCACTTCAACCAATTTTGGATCGACGCGCGAGCGCGAATATCATCTCATATTCCAAGGACATCCGTCCCACCCGTGTCCAGGCACGCTCCATCCATCAGCATCTGTTGATTTCCATTGTTGAACTGTTTATCGCGGGCGACGCCGACTTCGACTACTTGGAAGAGTCCCCCGAGCTCCAACACCCCCAATATCGACCTCCACCTGCTGATCACATCACACAAGAACACGTTCTGCGGACGACAACTCGCGAGGAAGGTAGCACCGCGGGCACCACGCAGCTCAGCGACGAAACTTATCTGACCCAACTCGAATATGATGAGCACGCGCTCGACAATATCGCCGTCCCCTCTTACAACGACCAGAAGACCAACGCGCTCATCCGCTCCGCCCAACTCCTTCGCATGGGCGACATGTCTGTAATCCTCCGCCTGCAGCATTACCAGCTCGCACCTGGCCTTTTCCACGTCGAACTGAATCTAGCCTGGCTTATACTGAAGATACACCGCGGAAATGTTCCTGACCTAGGCAGCCTCCAGTATTTTATCGGCCTCCTAGCGAAAACTCGTCTCGGTTCGGCGCAGCCCGACTTTAAAACCATGGTCTCTCTGTTCATGCAGGTTCTAACCGGCGCGGTTCAACATTTTTTCAAAATCGAAACCGGCATGTCGCGTAATCAGTTTGTAAAAACTAAGCCGACTGCATCGAAGCTTCTCGAAATGGCGGAACGGGTGTTCCGAAAGTATGCGTCAGATCCGGGTCCTGCCTCCGAAGAAGAGGATGATTTCACTTTCCGGAACATGCGGCTTCTGATGCGTGATCTTCTGGTTTTCTACCTTCTTCGCACCTCGATATCTTCCGGCGATTTCGGTCGAGTCGAGTTGCTTCTGGGAAAGCTGACGCTCATGTTCTCGGGCGGCGGCTGTCCACACTACCAACAGAGCTACTTCATTTCCTTCAAAATCTCAGAAACGTCTGGCCAGAGGGTTTTGCGTAGGCCAAGGATTTGATATCTTGCTCGCACAAGCATATGCTGACTGTCTTTAGGAATGTCATGCGGGATAATGCGATCATCAGCACATCCGGGCGAAGCTATGTTGGCGTCGACAAGAACATTGAATTCAATATCAACTTTCAAAAGGTCCCTGTCACCGTTATAATGAACTTGCACTGAATTTCGTTCCAGAATTACTTCACCTCAAAAGGTGTTCATGGCTCTTGGGATTTACTCTCCGATTTAGCACCAAACGTACCCATCTTCCGACGTCTGAAAACGCAATTTGGGGATTTTCTTGGTGCACCATGGCAGGGCATTCACCACACTAAAGTCAATACAAACGATCAGGTCGCCAAGGTACAATCAAAGATGTCTGAGTTCGAGCTACACTTGGAAAGGTAAATGCGCGACGGGTAACTGAGCGCCAAACCGTCGACATAATTGAAACGGGGGCAATTTTACTGCAAAAGACGGGAATGAAGAAATTCGCCAAGTCTTACACGAAGTGGAGGGACGGAAAATAGGATCCGCCCGTATGTTATGCATTCAGTTATGCTCGCTTCTGCCGCTTTGATACCTGTTCCGCTATCCCAGTTACACCATGATGGAGTGCTGCCCTTCGCAGTGGCCGACCCATCGCGTTGAGCTGTACCGTGGGAGACTCGGGGAGATCTTCCGGAGATAAAGCACGGGATGAGGCGGGGAACCTGATGGCGTCGAGGAGCGCGATGGACAGGGGTCGGCGGGATGGCGCGGGTTCGTGTGGGAGTAGGTCGTGCGAACGCGGGGTGTCGTCTGTCGCGAATGTAAATCGTCTGCGGAACCAGAATCTATTGCTACTTCAGAATCTTCGTCCGACCGCGAGTCTCTCTCAGAGTTGGAGTCATTCGAGCTATGGGAGTCGGACTCGGTGGCAGTGGTCAGGCTGAGATCGTATCCAACTATTACTGTCACAATGTCAAGAGCGTACTCGGAATGCCACTCGTCCGTCTCGTTCAACAATGTCGTGATGTCCATGGGAGTTCGCAGAGAATGCGCAGGCTCGCGAGAAAGAGTTGTGATCGAGGGATCTTCTAAAATATCTCCGATACGAAATGTGCACGCGACTGGATCGTTAGAATGACGTCTGAACCGCCAGTCCTCCAGTTGCTGAACCAGATCTCCTCGGTCTGCGACGCGACGATATTTTTTTCGAACACGTTTTGGCTTCTTCTTGGGCTGCTCCAGGTCGGAGTCAGAGCCGAACTCGGTGGGGATCGGACCTGGGAGAAATTCTGCAAGTTCAAAGTCGTGGCAGTTGTCGCAGCAGTACTTGTCGTATTGCAACGCTACAACGAATCAAGCTTTTTTCTGGAAAACATTTGGATGTCTTACCTTCCGGGGTGTTGTCATGATTGAGAGACGCAAGTTTCCGGCGCCTGCACGACTTGGAATGTGTGTAGACAATAACAGCCTGTTCCGTGCGCTCCTCTTCTTGCTCTTCTTGTGATCAGGATCAGCAGATAAATTATCCAGAGCCCATCGCTCGGCAATTGTGAGAACGAGACAGAGAAGTCCATCGCGCCCGCCACGCCCACCGCGCTGATCATCCTCGAACATGGTCTTCGGAACACCCAGTTTGAGGATAAAGCGGATGTTCGCAACATCAAATCCCTGTATCTTTTCGAGCAAGTCCCAATGTCGTAGTTGAATGAGCTCACATTCGAGGCAGCTTCGGTAGCAATGAGGATGCGTACATCTCCGTCGTCGGCCTTGAACAACTTCACGACGTGCTCCAGATAAGATTTTGACATGCCAGAATGGTAATGTCGGAACGGTTGCTTCTTGGCAAGATCAGGAGGGAGTTGGGAGTTTAGATGGCGAGAAAGAGCTGCGGCTTTGAGTTTGTCATCCAGAAATACGATGCCCTTTGGAAACAAGTAACTGGGAGGGAATTTCGGAGGCAGCAGGATGTTGAGATTAGTCAAGTTGTCGATAGTGCCAATCATAGGAATTGTAGCGTAAATTAGATTAGGTCGATTTGTGGAGAGTAGCAGTTTCACGGTGTTCTCTGGTTCCATTCGGCACGTTTTCATGACGAGATCTATTACTTCTTGTGGCATGGATGCGGAGTATGCCGTGCATGGAGTTGAGGATGGAAGATGAACACGAAGCCGTTCGCCCAGATCTGAATATGCGGGGCGGAAGGCCTCTTCCTTTCCTTTTGCTTGACCCGTTGTTGAAATAAAGTGGGCTTCATCGAGTTGAAGCAATCGGATTCTTTTGGTCCATTTGGGATCGTGAATAAGCCGAGCAAACCGCGTAAGATGGCCTTTGAATGTGCCACACTGTTCAGGGGATAGTGCATAGTGACGATATTTGGTGTGGTTCTTAATTGTCTGGGTTCTAGTGAATATAGAATGTGGGAAATATTCACCGTCACTCGCCTGCCAAAGGTCTCTGTCTTCCGGAGTGAAGGAATTAATCGCGATTGACGGGATTCCGTACTTGGAGAATTCTATGACCTGAACCATCGTAAGCGCTTGAGTCAGATAGGAGGAAGAGAAGGAACATGATTGTCTTGTATCAACCGCAGAGGGGAGACTGTTATAACAACGGCATCCTTCTCCAGTAAGAGCACCGGGAGGATCATCGCTAAGGTTTTCCCAGACCCAGTGCTTGAGCGTACTATGAGATTCTTCCGCAACAGCAAGAACTGCCCTGAGCTGCATCACCCTCGGGGTCTTCTGGCCACACGAAGCGATATCGAGATGAAGGAAAGTGTTGAGGACAATGACACGCTGCGAGCGCGTCAAGGAGGACATGAAGGCATATGATAGGGCATGAAATGCATTAAGAGCAGTCTGCGACATCGGAAGGACAACCTTATCGATTAGAGGATCCATGATTCTAGATGTATTCGGGCGGCAGAAGGTGCGGCAGCAACAGAAGAAAAAGATTGAAAGTAAAGGGTGTGATCAAAGATATTATGGGGCCAGAAAGAGGTTTGGAGCGTGAAAAATGAGTGTTAAAGAGAGGGGTTCCACCAAAGAGGGTATTAGATGCAGGAAGGCGTATACGACGCGTGGAATCGTAAGTGCAAGGTCAGATTCCTGCGGTACGAAAGGCACGAAGAACACAATGAATCCACAGGAGTTGTGGCAGTAGAGTCGGGTCAAGACACGTCCACGCCGCCAGGAAGGAGCGTCGAACGCGAAGGAACGCTGGCGACGCGATGACGGACCGTACGACGCGGCGAAAGGCAAAGGCAAGCGAAGCGGAAATATTCGGAATTAATGATGTAATTGACAGCGGTCCGAGTGCCGCACGGCATTTCTCGGCATGTGTTAAAATTCAAACTCCACGCGCAGACCAATGACAGCTTCCGAGAACTACCAGTCTGCCTACGGCATAGTGCTTGCACTAAGTTTTGCCGTCCCTGGGCAGACTGGTGACGAGTCTAGGTCATGATTTAAGCATCAAAAAAGGTGGTTCCAAGTTTATAGAGCTCATGGGGCACATTTGAGTCCAGACAAAAAATCAAAAAGTGAGATTTGGGTGAATTTTGATGAGGCCGCCGAGAGTGATCGCCGGGCAAGGAGATTTTGACGCAGCACTCACGTTTGACGCATGCAGCGTCAGTCTGCGTCAATCATGCGTCAGTTCAATTTTGCGTCAGTGTTCAACTGACCTTAGCTGTGATTGTCGGGGCCCCATATTCCATAGGCATCCTGTCAGGGATCAAGTACAATGTTTAGCATAGTAGTACAATAGATTAGTTTGTGTTCAAGGCTTCAAAACCACCCAAAGTGTTTCGTGCATGCGTCAATCATGCGTCAACCAACGTCAATTTGACAACGTCACATGCGTCACAGCGCCGCTCTGCGCCGATTTTCAGCGTCAAAGCAGCGCCGCACAGCGTCAGTCCTGCACTTGCAGCGTCAATCGCAGCGTCACTCAGCGCCGGTGCTGCGCCGTGACACAGCGCAGGTGTGACATACCTGCGTCAGTTCAACAACGTCAACTTTGACTTTGTCTGCGCCACCCATGCCCTGGTCTGCGCCGATGTTGCGTTGCTCTCAACCGATATGCTTGACAGCCTTTACACCTCTCCACATTTTTAATCTTGTCCTTGGACTCCATTGTGCCAAGCTGGCTCTTGTTGCTTAGCCTTTGCCCACCCCCCTCTCACACACGCTCGCCGTCATTGTCATTTCCCGATGCCCCCTAAACTTACCATGGCTGAATGTCTTAGACTCCTCACTACGTTGCGACCTGATCAATTCAGGACTGTCCTCAAATCAGAGGGAAACGACATACGCCGTTGCACCAGTAACTTGGTATGGTTCAATTGATCTCAACGGTTTGTTCTGAACATTCTATGTCCTAAATTGTTCCAATACATTACTCAGGACTGGGGAACATTCTGCCGAGTGCTTTGGCTCCGCTGTCAGTTTAAATGCAATTCGCGTCGATCAGTGCCGATGTTGATGGTGTCAGTTCAACACAAATTCAACATCCACTTCACCGCACCACTCTTGCCGATGTTTGCCTTAGTCCACACCAGTCTTTCCTCTGCAACTCTCTGTTGCACATGCCCTCGCTGCCATCTGTTTCCAACGTTGCCAACGCCGACAAAGATTCCCACTACTGAGCTGGACTTTGATTACTCATTTGGTTGCAAATTGTATCTATGTTGCCGCCGTTGAGGCAGCGTCAACTGATGCATTAGGTTCAAGTACTATTTTTATGCCGAGCTTCTAGGGTTCCTAAACCGCACTAACACAATTTTCATGAGCAACAAGTCTGCAGGATGTGTTAGCAATGCTTCTCAATTGTGCATGCATCAGTGCTGCATCGTCAATGTTCATTGACATTGACAGACACATTTGAGATTGAACCATAAAACCTAGGAACGAGGTCCAAGGATGTTTATATATTTTATTTTTGCAAGATGACCCTGGTGAGCTCTCATGATCACAAGAAGTCTACTTCTGGCAGTGGTAATGCTTCACCGATGCATGCACCGGCCAGCGTCAATGTTTGTGCAGCTCTGCGTCAGTGAACAGCCACCATGCGTCAATCCGGTTGACGATGGCACTGACGCATCCACATATGGCCTTCGAGTTTATTGGATGAGATCACTTCATTATATCCCCTGTAGAACCTGGCATGTATGAAAGTACGACATCTGCAACCTTTCCCGTGTTATTCACGAAATAGTCACCGGGTCTGGCTCCCATTGCAGGACACACGTCCCTCAAAACCAACTCGTATATGAGACAAATTGCGCAGATGGTGTCCCATACCCTATTTAAATACATTCAGGCCAACAAGTCGCACGGGGAGGTCATGGACCCCTGCCAGGGCAGAAAAATAATATCTTACCGCTGGTCCAATTTCGAGCCTCAGAAAGCTCGAGGTCCTGAGGACTGTGTAAACCTAGGGATTTTGAGAGCTTGCGACCTGTTACCTCCAAGGACGTCAGCTTGTCTGAATATGTGGAAGCATATTACGCCGCAGGTACGCTGCGTCAATCCTAGTTATTGCAGTCCCTGGGCTGGTTGTATCTTACTCAAATGTTTTCTTTTCAGAATGGTGCGGTGCCAAACCACTCTGATACATGTCTTGTGAATGCCAGCCAGTCAAAAATGTCTGCTGGATACACGGGCGAGGACTTGGGACAATGTACGCCGCTCTGCGTCAAGGCACAGCCACCATGCGTCAGTTTCACCAGCGATGTCGACTGACGCTTCCGAAGATGGCTTTTGGGATTAATGTATTAAACAACTCCAATATATCCCCTGTAATGCCTGGTGGGTGGGACAGCCCTCCTATGCAACTTTATCCGAGTTAGTTATTCACACAATGTTCAACGGTTTACAATCTTTTTCAACCCCACAGGGACTTCAGAGTCTACTGCACTGTGAAGTAAATGGCACAGTGAGTACCCCGTACCAATTTGATACATCCCGGTCAAAAAAAAATTGCAGTATGCCATTGAACTCACCGAAACATTCAAGTACTGATACGAGTTGAAGAACAAAAAATCAATCCTTGCTAGTCCGACAGTGCACTGTAAATTCCCCATAATTTTTACTCCTGCCTGTCCAAGACCTTGATTATTTTCAGTGAACCAAATTAAATGTAGTGGCGACGTTTCACCAATCCGTGCGCTTCGATGGTTCAGACGACTCTAATAAATCCTTGTAATTGTAAATGTATGGGAAGCACAGAAGACCGGTATTTCGAGGGGCAAGGAGATTTTGATGCAGCACTGACGTTTGACGCATGCAACGTCAGTCTGCGTCAGTTCAAATTTGTGTCAGTGTTGAACTCACCGTAATTCTCATTGCTGACCTCCCAACTTTGGTGAGCAGCATGTTCTTGTGAATCTCTCCCTCGAAATTCGCCCCCTGACCGAAAGTTCGCCACGATGAATTACTATTATCTGATTACAACAGTGTGAGCCAAAAGAGAGGCAGGTAGGCCAATACAGATGATGCAACATGGAATAAACTGGTATCTACGTCAGTGTCTCAGTCGGATTGACGTTGACTGACGCATTAACACATGGGCTTGGGGATTACTGAGCGAAACCACCTTTGTAGGGCCTGGTATAGAGTAGAACCCCTTGTTTAAACCCTAGACCGATTTATTCAAGAGGGTTCAGTTGTGATTAGGTTGACTCGGATATTTTGGTTGTTATGACTTGCACTGTTAGACAATATTCCCTGTTCTTCTCAACCTGAAGGTTGCCATAAGCCTCTCTGAGTTCTTATTCCCATGTCCAGAACATTTATGAGTGCACCTGCAGTCGTGGATAAGTCCTTACAATGGCAAGCATGCCATCTTGAATTGTGTTCACAGGATATGGAATACATGATCAGTTGGGCGATATTAATTTTGCACACAGGTTTCTGAATGAGAACCGAAGAAAATACACAGGAAATATTGTGTTGTGACAACGTTTGAAGACGCGAAAGGAATCACACAATATGATTAAGGTGTGACTCTGCGGCAGTGTGGCATTGCTGCGTCAATCAACGCCGATCCGCGTCAGTTGCAAAACGTCACAGCGTCAATCAAACGTCAGTACAACGTCAAAGCGTCACTTTCACCCTGCCCGTGATCGCCCCGTCAAATTTTTTTTTGGCAAACGTAGTCCCGGCGTTGAAAATAAAGTGATAATTGTAAATGCTGCTGGTGCAGCGAGATTGAGGAGAAAAAAGCAGTATTATGGACGTAGTTGTGTGGAGAATCATGGGTGAACTATTATTGGTCACATATATGAAGAGAATTGTGGCCCAAAGACCCCGTAGCAGATAAAAATGTACAGTTGCGGCGAAAAATTGAGGTATAAAATTTGAGTATTTTAGGAGTTCTGGTATCCGGGGGGAGCAAGACAGGGCTCCGGCGCATGAGAAATTGAAATCAAAGAGAAACTGTCGCGCTCCCCAGGAATGGAAAGCCCTGGTCCTGACCGCCGCGCCCGCGCCGTCACCCTTACCCGTTCCACTGTCGAAGAACATATCTCTGCAGCAAAGATAGAGGAGGTCGAGGTCAAGATTGAAAACGGTGTGAAGAAAGAAGAGGAGCCCATATCCCTCTCGATTCTTCCTCCCGGCTCCAAGGTGTCGCAAGGCGTTCAGACTGCTTATTGCTTTGGTGAGAGCACACGCCTGGTCCTGGGGGAGGTACAGCTCTTGCGCGCCATAAGTCGGATGGATGGACTGACGGTGATGTGCACCAGCGCGCGCTGTGCATGGAAACAATCAATTCGGAATGTTCAGCGGAGTTCACACACCGAGTTTCGGAGTTTTCTGAAGGGATCTTGCTCCTCCGGCAGTTCATTCAAGTCTTCAGTCGCCCAAAGTCTCGCACAACACTCGGAGTTCACACGCTTGACACATTTCCTCTCTCAGCACACCTATCAACTCCGGTCCCCTTTCGGCACGCGTATCAACTCCGAGCCAGCCAGCTACTTCCTCTTTCACAACTCCGAGCTCCCAGGACATGCACTGCCTTCCATTCCATGTACCTCCTTACTTGGTTTCTACATTCTACTTGAGTCAATTTCCTTTTCTGTCTTCCCACTCTGCCTTTACTATAAATACCCCTCAGTATTTACCATGTAGATCAGAGTCCTACACCCCACTGCAATATATCTCATTTCGCCTGCTTGACCATCGCCCTCTGCAGCCCCTCTGCACACGTATTAGTATTGTCCTTCGTCGTCCCCGATCACTTTCGCTCCCGTATATCGTATTACACCGCCATTTTGACATAATGTCAATGAGAGAGATCCGAGTCCCGATCCTCGGAGAACACCCCTCGGTAATCTTTTTTCGCGAGGATGTTCTGTGGATGTTCAATACAATATTTACCAAAGAGTCTTGAGACCTTCACGGACACTTCAGCTATAATTGCCTGAATACATCCGTTTGCCCAACGTTACATCAAATGTCCGTGCGCATCACCAATTCAATCACCGCCCACATAAAGTCGAACCACTTCAATCGCTTCCTCTTCCTCTTCCTTCATCCCCCTCCCGTTGCCCAACTCACCTCTTCCCCCTTTCGCTCATTTCTGTCGACACAATCTCAATTGAACACAGAAGGCCCATACTTCCTCAGAATTTTTACGATGAAGGCGTTCGATGCTGCCACCCAAGAAAAAAGTGCGTGTTTGGGCCCAGTTTTTTTTAATTTGTGCTAAGTCCTCCTCTTCAGTGATGTTGCCTGCCCTCCAGTCCCCCTCCATTCAGTACCCGTCTTCTAGCCTCGGTGTCCTCGGTGTCGTCCCTGATCGCGGCTCTTGTCACAGCCGAAGCACGCTGTCCGCCATTGGTGTGTGTCCTCGTCCCACTCTCCACGTCTTCCGATCTAACTCCGGTATAGTTACTATTTTCTCGCCGTTGCCGCCTTTCACATACTGGTTATCACAGGTAGTTCCTGCCCACCCTATACTTATTCGCTCCTGACGCCTGCAGGGCAGTGTCGTACAAAATCCCTCCAAGGGGCCGCACACACGACGAGCATTATTTTATGTATTTCTAGTATATACTGAATGTACCAGCATTTTTCAATAAAATATTTTCTGCCGCAATTCCCTGCAATTATAATTTTCTGAGTGGACCAGGACAATAGGCAACAGACAGAGAGCCTCGGAAGCATCATGCGAGATTAACCAAGGTCCCCAGAGTATCATGTCTGATATCCTATCGACATTCTGAGAAGGATGTCAAGGGAGAGGGTATCAGGCGACTGTCCATCGACACAGAAGCACAGCGCATCTGTCGACAAAGCGGACAAATATGGCTGGACCCCACTCCACCTCGCGTCGCAGGAGGGTCACCTCGATGTCGCGCGGCTGCTCATCCGTCGACCAAGCCAACAAAGATGGCCTGACTGCGCTCCATTTCGCGTCGCAGGAGGGTCACCTCGACGTCGCGCGGCTGCTCATCGAGCACAGCGCAGCCGTTGACCAAGCGGACAAACATTCCCCGCACTTCATCGTTCCTGAGGGTCTATTGTCTCACAGCTTTTACATTTGAGTGAAGATTATCATCAACGACATCGAGACCTTGAATTGAGCTTTCGCTGGACCACGGCTCGCCAGGACCTGTTCCAGTCAACAGCTTATGCAATGTACGTAACGTTTATGTCTCATAGCCACTGATGGCACATAATCGATGCCTTAATTTTGGACTCCACTGGCCAATATAAAACTCAAAAATATTCCTGCAGGCACTGTACATAGTAGAGACTTGCCTTGTGGGAAAAAAACCGTTGATGTCGAATATGGGTGACCACTGCAAGTATGTACTCGAAGTTTCCCCCGCCAAAGTTAAGTGACAGTAACATCACACTTATGTGCCGCCTGCTTTGCCTCGACCACTACTGGCCATATCATGGTCCTTTGACCTCAGGCCCTTTCCCCAACATTCCTAATGTATCTGGGGTCCCGATACAAAACTTAAAACGTGAAAATTGGCCTTCTTCACGCACGAGAAGTCCAGCCGATGAATTTCTGTCAAAAATGGACCAGGGAAGTTTGGACGCCAGCAGGGATAAAAAATCAATGCAGCGCTCGAGATGCTGTCTTGAAGAATTGACATCTTTTTTTCCCCGCATCTACTATCTGAGACCCCCTACCTGGCTACCCTACCTAGTTGGCCACTTGGGAGCTAGAAGGCCAGGGCTTGGTAATTATGACTGGGCATGATATACGAACAGAGTACGACCTCCAACGAAGGTCCAGACCAAATTTCAGCCGAAAGTGATGGGTTGATCGAAAGTCACGGCATCGCGGATCGGACTCCGAGGCGTGGGGACATCAATTTCTTGCCATCACCTCACTTGCCGTAGCAATTTCTCCACCATTTCTTCGTCGATCCACGACTTTTGGGGCTCATTCTGATCCCCCGATGCTGGGACCTCTGTCTGTAATGCTACTGGATGGCAATGGTCCCACGACTCTCTTTTATGCACTCAGGAAAGCACGACTGCTTTTTTCGGTCTGCCATGCTGGCCACTGTCGCAGTACACGATACCGCCCTGCTATCGGTCTGGAACCTTACAGAGTACTTTTTACTATCCAATCCTCCATTCTGAGGGGTATTCCGATATTTTATCCATTCACCTCTGATAGCTCTACAGGCCATTATCTCAAACCACCCATTTTCGGTCTCGCTAATAGTCAGATTTTTTGGAGGAGCTACCAGCGTCTTGTAATATAGTTGGGTGCTCAGTTACATCCCAGTATCTCCTATTAAGCAGCCTGGATCTTAATTGGCCCATCTAGGTGTTTCTTCTACTTGTAGGATGCTCATTCATTTCACAACCCCGATTTTGGGGTTTCACATCGGTCGGAACCAGATTTTTTGCGCTTTCGTATGCCTCATATATACACCAAAACTGTGTGAGATAGTCAATACAATCTCCCTCTATGATTTAGAGTGCAAGTGGCGGGCATTTGAGAGCTCAGGCCATTATTTAGCAGGGTGGCCAACTAGCCTGTTATTTGGCCATGTTGTACTGCCACGCAAAAGAAATTCACTGTGAACTCAAATGTTGGGATATTTGGGAACTTAGGGTCTTGAATCCTTCCTAGGAAGCATGCCTTCGTTCTGACAGTTAGGCGCGCGTAGGGTCAGTGGACAGATTGAGATTGAGGCATGAATGCTTAGGTGGCCAGGTAAGGGGTCAAATATAGTACAGCACTCTCAAACAAACTTTGTGGGCTTTTTTTTTTTTTTTTTTTTTGGCGAGACACTCTCCAGCGGTCCTTTTAAAATTTCAATGACACTACTATGCTTTTTCCCTTCGCGAATGCAACAGGAATAACGTGTACTCTTTTTCTGTACAATAATCTACTTCGTTTTGGCCCTTGCCGCCCGTTGGGAATTAAAAATTTTACATCTCACTAATTTTGCACTTGTGGCGGGATCAGCCACCCGGCTTGCCAAGCGAATCATCACCCAAGCGCTGT
This sequence comes from Mycena leptocephala, assembly GCA_029378395.1. Lineage (NCBI taxonomy): Eukaryota > Fungi > Basidiomycota > Agaricomycetes > Agaricales > Mycenaceae > Mycena > Mycena leptocephala. Next base: position 182,937 of record JARJLF010000478.1, read on the forward strand.
TTACTCTTGGTTTCAAGATTATCTCCCTTCATCGCCGCCATGGGGCATTACCGCTTGAGGCTTCCCTCAACACGGGGCAATTCCCAGTGGCAAAACTGGCTGGAGTGGCATACATGCCCCCATTGTTTGCCGTGCATACTCGCTTGAGGAGTTGATGGGTCCGGTCTTTGGATTTACATTGGTTGATTGGGATGGCCGGTGTGTGACCATTTATATTTATCTAACCCCACTAATAGATGTCGGCAGCATTACTCGCCCTCTTGTGGATGGCACGGGATTGTCTTTGCTGTGCTTGCCGGGCAGCCCAACGACAAGACTTGGCTCTCACTGCACCAAATTCGCAAACAAGATGGCCGACGCTGCCAATGATTTCTGTCACACCAAGAAGCAGAAGGCAGGTCGCCACGGTGATTTTAGATCAGCCAGTGTCGGGGTCTCCTTTGGCGGTGGGCAAACTGTTTGTAGTCACTTTGATTGTGTTACGTAGCTAATACCATTGCACAGGAACCTCAGAACCTTCACCAGTCTTCTGATGCCAATTGGCAAGCGCTTCTCACTCTCTTGTCTCTTCCCGAGCTTCTCCGTATTGCCGGTTTCGTTAATTGTTGGTCGTCTTGTACTTGTGATTGAAATCAACTTAACTGAGTCCAATCTTCTCTAGCTATCTTTTAAGTTGTATGCCCCTGCTGTCTTCGGCCTGTACAAAGAGACTGTGGACGTCCTCTTCCTCTCCAACCCTTCCTACATCCGGAACTTCCTTGCCAACTTTTCGACTTTTACTGCGACTACATATAACTTTGGTTCCAACACAATCACCTTCTCAACCATCGACGCACTAAATCTCGCATGGGGTTGGTGCGCTATTCTGATCCTGTCAACGCTTCTTCGTCATTCTAACGTCCCTATCCAGCCTGGTGAATCTCGCTACTCATTTACGCAGTTTACCGCTGCGGGAATTTTTCGTTGGGTGCACAATGGTTTTAGGACTGACAAGGCTTGGACTGCAGGAGCATCGAGGGCAGAGAAAATTCAGAGGGCAGCTGCTAACACGACACGTCGTACAGAGGGTTTTAAAATGTTTAGTACTTGGGACGATCTGTTCTCTGCTTAATAAATTGATCGATGAAATGTGTATTAAGGTTTTGGACTGGAAAATGCAAGGATTAATATATGAAAGCGTGTACAAGATAGCTGCACTTACACTTTGCTGGTAGAGCTCTTTGGTGCCCTCTGACGCTTTTGTTTCTCGGCCAGGGCATCAGAATTGGCCTTGGATTTTGTGAGACGTGCAAGCAACTCTTCGTCAGTGCCAAGTCTTCTTGCCCCGCAGAACTGCAAGGAGTTGGTGCCATGGACCTCGCGCTGAGTGCGACTGTCACGGGGTGTACCAGGTATTGGGGGCAGAATGTGGATGTCGTGTGGGTTGGGGGCAGTATGATCTGTAGGGAAGGCAGGAGCTCGACGGCGGCGCCAACAACGATGATAATCCGGGACAGCAACAATTGGGGTAATAATCTCGGTTATGTCTCCATTTGTGATGTCCATAGTAGAAGGAAAGATATGTCTGTGCATGTGGCGGTGGGGGTCTGACTTTACACAATACGGCACACTCACCATTAGGGTGGTGCACCCGCCATGTATATATGGGGCACCCACCATGTATATGGTACACTCGCCATGCAAATATGGTGCACTCACCAGAAAAGATGGTGAGTACACCACATTTATGGTGAGTACACCATATTTACATGGCAAGTGCACTACATTTATGGTAAGTGAACCATATTTACATGGTGAGTGCACCACTTTTGATGTGCTTGAAACCGCTCATATATGGCGGTCAACGTGGTACTTTATTCAGAAGGGGTAAAACATCTTGATTTCAGGTATAATGTTCCAGTTTTGGAAGCATATAATTTGTAAAAATGAAGGAGCACATAATCTTACCTAATGTTGGCACATAAACTTTGAAACTTTATATTGGCACATAAACTTTGAACCTTTTGTTCACATAAACATTCAAAAAATTTCTGATACATAATATCTGTTGGCATTCGCTTCTGCGTTGGGTTTCCGCCAGGAGTAGGTTCGAGATCAAGCTGAGAAGGTTGCTGTACTCTGCTCTGCAGGGACTCCGGGAAGGGATGTAGCTAAAACTTTCCTGACGTCTTCACCTCTATAACTTTTTCGGCACTTCTCGGCACTGGTAAGTGGCTGTGCTGACCGCCGCATGCCGAACTCTGCCGAATTCAGCAACTTCGCGCCCATATGTGGTGTACTTCTCACACAGCACATGATAATTGCGGTGAGCTCAGAGGTTTCCATTTTAGCAGCAAGGCCACTGCCCATGGTAACCTGCTGTCCTTCGAGAGGGAATACTACAGGTTCAACGGGGTGCGGCCTCGGGACCATCAGCACAGCCACTTACCAGTGCCGAGAAGTGCCGAGAAAGTTATAGAGGTGAAGACATCAGGAAAGTTTTAGCTATCAGAAATTTTTTGAATGTTTATGTGAACAAAAGGTTCAAAGTTTATGTGCCAACATTAGGTAAGATTATATGCTCCTTCATTTTCACACATTATATGCTTCCAAAACTGGAACATTATACCTGAAATCAAGATGTTTTACCCCTTCTGAATAAAGTACCACGTTGACCGCCATACTCATACTCAATGCTGCGCCAACTACATTTGAACAAAAATTACAGTATATTCTATGCACCTATATGTACAACATATATTTGCAGGCGCTAGGCTGTTGCATTGGTATAATGCAAAAACCTGTAAATGTTGTGTTTGGAACCAGAGTTCACTCTGGTTTGTAGATGCCGATGTAACCGGATTGTTCCTTTCAAAGACCTCAGGTTTAAATTTAGAAGAAAATCCAAAAAAAAATGTAGGAACCAATTCAGAATCATCCCTTACCTTAAATGAATTTAGGAGCATCCAGAGAATGAAATCGGTGTATAAAGACCTCCGGCCGAGCCAGCATAATTTACAAGAGTTGGGCCAGCAAGTGAAGAGACTCCAAGTCCAGAAACATATCAATGAGGATAATCGAGAGATCAAAATTTCCTTGTCAGATTTCTTGACCCCGGCAATAGCATCTCTCCAGACATACTTTGACGAAACCCAAGAGAACTACATGAAGAATTTCAACCAGAGTATCACTGTGTGGATCCATATCTTTGAACGGTAAATTGGTAGCACAATGTTCATGTAAAAATCCTTACCCTTGATACGCCAGACTGGACTAGTTATATATATCTTTTGCAAATGTCTTCAAGAGGTTATTGACATCTGCCTGTTCAGCCATCCGCATCCACCCTTCTTGGTGGATATACCAAATATTTTATCAAGGAAAGCACCTTGGAATGTATCCTTACAGCTCTTTGCGGTACAACAGGCGCGGTCCGTTTTTTTCTGTTTTGGCAAGTTTTCACGAGAACAGCTGCCCTGAGCTCAATTCCCAACCGCTTCCCCTCAAAATAGGCTCATTCGATTCGCATTGAAAATCCACAGCGAATGGAGTACCGCTATTTTTGATCTTTTTACGTAATAGAATTTCTTCCGGAAAAACTTGGTTTTGAGTAGGACACCTGTAGCACTCGGAATACTGCCCCGATTGGCCTAGTTTCTGGATATGTCATATGGCCCTAGACAATGGCAGGTTTATTTATATTACATGCTGAGTGATTGTGATCTAGCGCACACTTTAGCAAAGTAGATATCCAGACACTGCCATAAGTAGAGCTGTCCATGAAGGTTTGAGTACATTAAGCTTCGTAAACACCCACATTCGCTAGGGTCACATCGGACGTATAGCATATCCAAAGATTAGGCCAATCGGGGCAGTATTCCGAGTGCTACAGGTGTCCTACTCAGAACCAAGTTTTTCCGGAAGAAATTCTATTACGTAAAAGGATCAAAAATACCGGTATTCCATTCGCTGTGGATTCTCAATGCGAATCGAATGAGCTTATTTTGAGGCGAAACGGTTGGGAATTGAGCTCAGGGCAGCTGTTCTCGTGAAAACTTGCCAAAACAGAAAAAAGCAGATGTAACGCAAAGAGCTGTAACCCCCGACTTCGTTTTTTGTCGCTTGAAGGCAGCTTGACCGCCAACTTCTGATGCAAGTGTAGAGTAAATTGCGTCCGCAATTCATCACAGGTTTCTTTCCAAGTTCGAAGGCGTGCACGCTCACTGCATTCAGACCCCCCCATAGGCACAGATGTGCCCACCTTCACCGATCTCCGCCTACGGACTGCCCACCCAAGCCGATGTTGGTCTACCCTAATAGGCGTCAGCCGACGTTGGTCTAGCATCCCTACCGAGGCAAAGCCTGCCCACCTTGGTAGATCTTCGCCGACGGTGGTGTGTCTATCTTGGCCAACCTTGGTCAACCTTGGCCGACCTGGGTCTAGGTTGGTGTTGGTTGGAATGGCTGGATGGGTACAAACCATGTCAGATTTTGAATTTGGCTAACTAGGCTTAGCTAGGCTCTTCGGCCCACGTGAGTCTATGTGTGCCTAATCCAGTGGGAATACCTAGACCAACCTCAGCAGGGATGGGCAGATGGATGGGCAAGGGTCGGCACACTGGTCTGCCTACACATCTGCCTATCAGGATCTGGCAGACCTGTGCCTATGGGGGGGTCTGAACGCAGTGGCTGAGTAAAGAATATTGCTCACCGTCAAGAACTGTTTGACCCGAGTGATCATGTCATTAACAGATTCATCTTTCTTCTCCTTTTCTCAGGTTGCTGACAAGCAGTGCTAGATACAGAAGATGCATCACTTCCAGCATCCTCTTCGTCCTCGCCCTCAGGTTCTTCCTTGACCAGCGAACTCGGCCAAAGAATTTTCCCCTGAATCCAATATGACAATACTCTACAGTAGTTAGAAATACTGGCAGTTTGAAATCCTGTCGAGTCTGTGAGTCTGCCAAGTACCCAGGTTAATAGATAGTAATTGTCTACCAGGCCGCGAGGAGTCAACCGAAGAATTTGACGGCGAGCTGGGTCTTCAGAATCTTTCAAATATGGACAGAAAAAAAAATTAGACTGTTCAAGAATCCAAAATGAGTCTTGAACTAGTGTTGCCGCCGGCTAGCCGGCCGATTTTTTTTGAAATTGATGTAGCACGAGGAATACATTAAAGAAAAATCTGAAAGTATTTGGGCATCTAGAACACCTTGA